>BBXU01001684.1:0-15474 GCA_001598975.1 Parachlorella kessleri
CCCCCCCACCCCACACACACACCCACGCCCACCCCACACACCCCCACACACCACACCCCCCTCTACAATAGTCTTGCAACTTCACATCCCGCAGGCAAAGTGATAACCTCAGGCACACGGCGTTTACCGTGATATGCCAGGCCAGGCTGCATTAAAACACAAAGGCAAAACCCTTGCTGAGGCCTCACCGCAGGGTAGGTAGTGTGCTTGGCTGCCCAGGTAGGGCAGCATGGGCTCCAGCTTGGGGGCGTCCTTGCCGCCCTTGAGGTACCGCGCCACCAGGCCCACCTCCAGCATCGTCTTGCTGCCAAGGAGTGCAGGGTCAGGGCAGGGCCAGGTTAGCCCATTTTGAGATCGCAACGGTCGTACAAAGTGCTGCTAGGCTGGCTGGCATCAAGGGGCCGGAGGCTAGCCCGGATTCTGCTTGGCACCCGCATATGTGACTCACCCCATGCTGCCAAGTCCACTGCGATGTCCCACAAGCCTGTCAGCCTCAGCTGGGGAGCCTTCCTCTACCACCACTCTATATGCTCGCAGTGGCGCAGACAATGGGGCATGGCCGCCTGTGAATACTAGTTGGCCTGCTAGACCGCACCCTTGCCAGCCTAAGCACTACCCAAAGCATTGCATCACACATGTCCCCCCCAACTCCCTGTGCTAGCTTCTTCTGGTACCTCTGGAGGCCCTCCTCCCCAGCAGCCACCTCACAAAGCAAGCCCTCCCCACCTGACTTCTGCCCCCAACGGTTTAAGTGCCTCAGCCAGCGCCTTCCGCCGCTGCTCCACCGCGTCCTTGGCCGCCTGCTTGCGCTTCTGCCCCCGCTGTGCCCTGGCGCGGTCCTCCGCCTGCATGCCCCCCGCGCTGCCGTGCTTGGCGCGTGCTGCGGCCAGCAGGTCGCCCAGGCGGTACACGTGGGCGGTGCCCATTGCGCCCCTGCGTGCAGCATGTATAGCTGACTGCAGTGGTCCAGGAAGCATCCGGGATGAAGGCGCAGTGAAGTCTTATCCAGTGCACATGGCGTTATCCAGCGTGTTGGGTGCTCTCTAGCATGGAGGGTGGGACACATTGTGGGCTCCAGGCCAGCACCCAAATCCGTTCATGCCCATCTTCCCAGCGCTTCATCGCAGTCTGCGCCTGTGTTTTGGATGAGTCACACGTGTATGCTGTGGCCACCGCTGTCGCTTCCTCACCGATCACTGTAGGCGTGGTGAAACTGCAAAGGGTCACCCCACCTGCTCTTCTCCACGTGAGGTATGTTCTTCAGGTCGCCGTCAGTCAGCTTGAACTCTTTCTTGGCGTTAGACCCAGCAGTGCCCAGGCAGCCAAGGCGCCGGAACTCATGGTAGATGTGGGCTGGTACATGGTCGGGCACCTGCGGAGGGCCCAGGCAGAGCACAGACAAGTGTGAGACACACGTGAGGCACAGGCGGAGATGGCCACCCCTTTGATCCCTGAAAGGTGCTGTTGGCTTTAAGCCGGTAGTAGCTATCATTATCCATATTACTCTTGCTCAGCTCCCGCCCAGCCGCCACCAAGCACTACCAGCCATCGGCGTCACCCCTCCTTACCAATCTAGCACAAAAGGCCCCAACCCGAGCGCATGGACTCGGATTGCTGACAGCGCATCCTTTGCCTGCCCAGGCTAGAGCACGCCACCCACCGCAGCATAATCCTTCGCCAGGACTTTGATGGAGGGCAGCTTGTCAAGCTTTCGAACCTTGGACTCCAGGTGTACGGTCTCGTACCACTCAGACTTGGCCACGCTGCCAAGCGCACTGCCGCTGCCGCCCTCCTGGCTGTACTGCTCGCCCAGCAGGCGCCACAGGGTGTCTTGTGCGAGCTTGTTCAGCTTCCTACAGATGAGGGACAGTGAGGAGGACATGTGCTATTGTATCAAGGGCGTATCGAAGGGCGCATGCTTCCTGAGCAGCCATCTCAGGATGTCCCTTGACTACTGCATACTTGAAGAAAGTGCAAAGGCCAGGCCGCAGGCAAGTTCGCCACAGGTGGGCTGCAGTGCTGTGACTTTGTCGAGGGTCAAGCACAGAAAATGCTGTGGCGTTGAGCGGGGTTGGAGCCCCCTAGGGGACTGAAGGAGGGATGTGGATGGCAAGCCACGTCTTGGGTGCGGCTGTATATTGCCCCACTCACTTTGATGTCATGGCCAGGTTCGCGATGTCGCGAGCATAGCTCCATACGTTGTTGAGTTTGTCTTGCTTGGCAAAGGCGCGGCCGACATGACCAAGCACGTCAGGAGGGAGGCCCCCGAAGGGAGCTGCGGTCGTTGGAGCCTCGGAAGCCTTGGATGGCTTCTTCTTGCTCGGTGGCATGGTGATCAGCCCAAGGCGGGGTCCACGCAGGGAGATGGGTGATCAAGCCAGGGGGGAGTCTTCAACCTTGGAGCTAGAGAATAGGATGTTGCGTACAAGCAGTTGTTGCCACAAGGTGGCATTGTGACATTTCTTTCATGGAATGAGGGCACAAAGCTGGTCATGCGGGGCATGCTGCATGAGCTGTCCCTTGGACGCCGCGTCAAGGTTTGTCAGCGAGGTCAGTGCAACAGCGTTCCAGCTCTCATGCCCTCGATTTTCTGTCATTTGATCATTCTTAAGCAACCTTGGTCTAAACCTCAATATGACACAGCGCATGGCAGAGACCGCAGAAGTTGATTCCTACCTGGTGGGATCCTGGGCTCTTAGAGACGAGGCTGAATGCCCACTCAGTTCAGTCACCATAAGGCTATAGCGGAACATTGGCAGCTCAGTGTCAGCTGAGAGTGTCACTAGTGTACACATACAGCTGGAGTCACTTTCCATCGAATTGGTCTGACCGCCCAAATGCTGTCAGTGTATTGAACCGCAGCTTTCAGCATGCCGCCAGAAGCAATTCCTATCACCACGGGAAGCATCGGCCCCACAGCTACCCATCCCCTGTCCTTGGTACCGTACCTGCGACCAGTGCTACTTGTGACAAAACCTTTCCAATGACGCACCCCCGGTTCAAGCTATGAAGACCATCTCATGTCCAGCAGGCATGCAAGGGATGCACTGTCCTTCTGTCATTCAAGGCACCCATGTGCATCTCCCAGCTTAGAGGGTGGCCCCGCTTCTCAAAAACCGAAGCTAGTCGGCAATGGAACTCTGGGTATCTCCTTTGCCATAACTTGCGGGCACTGATGCCATTCCTCTCCATGAGCCTTCGTACTATCCCAAGCCTAGGGATAAAAGGTAGTGTTACAGATGTATACTGTCTCATACTTAGTAAGATAGGCTTACCGTTGGACCAGGCACCGTCAGGTCCTACACCCACCATCAGGGCCCTCCAGCTACATAACCAACCCGTGAATGCCACCACCTCAGCTAATCCGCACTGCCATGTGGCCCCTGCACCTGACTAGCTCGAGCCGCCCAAGCCAGACCGTAAGCTTCCCAACCGGTGCTGCTTCCCACTGCAACAAAGTACCCGTGCCAGCTCTGCTAAGGCTTGTACAGCGGCTGCGTGTAGGGTTCCAGCGGCTTAACAAAGCGGCTGCCTCGCGAGCCGTCCGCATCCTCGTCACCCCACCGCACATACTCCTCCTTGGTCTTGGGGAAGTCGCGCGGGCTGCCAGTGACCTGGAACACAGCCTGCAAGCGGGCAAGAGCGAAAGAAAGAAGGGGTTACTGCACAGCGGCGGGGGACTACTTAGGGGGGTGAATCAGGTGGGAAGTCAGCCAAATGCTGCTTGCAGGCCATCGCGCAACCAAGCCAGGAGGGCGCGAGCTTCCTGCATCTGCCAGGTAGCCCATGCCCACCGCCACATGCCTAGGTTGCACAGGAAACTGGAGGGCTCCCGCCCGCGGTCCCTCACATGCGCCTCCTGATCAAAACCTATCCATACCCAGCATGATGCTTAGCTCACCTCCTCGCCACCGACAATGTGGTCGATCAGGCCGTACGACTTGGCTTCCAAGGGGGACATGTACCTGTCACGGTCAGTGTCCTCCTCAATCTGCAAGCAGGGGAGGGAGCGGTGCATTACGCCTAGCACCGCAAAACATGCAGCACAGGCTTGGGACAGCAGACAAACCAGGCAACGCAAAACCTCCACTGACCCACAATAGCTCAGCAGCAGCGGGACGCCAACAGCCCCATCTTCCCACTGCAGCGAACCTTCAGCCCATAGTGAGCCTCGATGTTGGTTACCATGCACCGACCACGCTCATTACCCACCTTGTCAATGGGTTGCCCCGTGTAGTCAGCCATGATGCGGTTGAGGTTGGCCTTGTGGTACATGATCTCCTTGGCCTGCACTGGACAGGCATACTCGCATGTGCCAGCTGATAGAGCCTCAGAAGCCTGCACTGCCGCTCAGCCAGACCAGGGAGGCTTGTCCTGCCTCACCACCTCCCCTAGCCTCGCTTGCCTCAAACCCGCATGCCCATCAGTGCAGGGCTGGCATCCCATTCCTCACCCTCCCAAGTTCATACCCCAGCTTCTCATATACCAACCACCCACCGGGAAACATACAACTGCCTGCTGCACTCGCAAGGCCACCCAGCAGCGGTGAATGTGACATGCAGCTCCCTCTGCCCCCCCTTGTCCCCCTCCAGCCAACCCACCTGGATCTCAATGTCGACCGCAGCACCAGAGGCGCCACCCAGCGGCTGGTGGATCATGATGCGCGCGTTGGGCATGCTGTGCCGCTTGCCCTTCCTGCCGGCGCCCAGCAGGAAGGCGCCCATGGAGGCTGCCAGGCCAAAGCAGTAGGTCTGCACGTCGGCGCGGCACATCATCATCGCGTCGTAGATGCCCATGCCCGCGGTCACGGAGCCGCCGGGCGAGTTGATGAACAGCTTGATATCCTGCAACGAAGCAGAGAGCGGGGCACATCAGAAGGGGGATGCTGTGTGCATCCGGTGTTGCATGCAAGACTGTGACAGCTGCAAGGATCTGGACGAAGGGCAGCCGCCCCGGAAAACAATCAGTCATGCATCTGCCAGGGACAGTACGGGGGATAGTGCAGGCTGCACCGCTGGACTAGGGATCCACAACGAGTGCTATGCATCAGTCCATGTAGACTAGCAACTTGCACATTTGCAAAGACATGACACCGGGCCACCCAGTGACCTCCCCTCCTCAAAAGCACGGCTAGCACACAACAAGCACTGACAAGCGCACACCACTTGTAACCGGGCCTGTCCCACACAACCCAAGCTTGCCAGCAATGCCAGGCTGCTTGCACTCAATCCTTGCCAACTCCCGCATCGATGGGTAAAAGAGACGGACGAACCTTGGTTGGGTCCTGGGAGTCCAGGAGCAGCAGTTGGCTGACCACGGCGTCTGCTGTGAAGTCGTTCACCTGCAGGGGCAAGATGGCGGCTCTTTACAATGCCTCCTGCCTGCCGTCTTGCAGACATGTTACTCTGTTGGGCACACGCCGCTCCCCACCAGCCAAGGTGCAGCAAGTGCGTACGTTTGCCCACCTCGCCGCCCAGGAAGACAATGCGTTGCCGCAGCAGGAGGCCAAAGGGGTCCCCAGCCATATCCTGTGTCCTGCACACAGCCAGGCAGGGGGAACACCTTGCACACTTCCCTACACTAAGACTAGTGGAAGCTTCTCACAAGTGCTGCAAGGTAACCTCTGCAACAGCACAAACACATCTCTCTAAGCGAGCTAGCATACCGGTAGCTTTGCACGACGGAAGCCCCACCTGGGCGCCATAATTGGCTGGCCAGCAACTATCTGCTGCCTACTGCTGCGCACAGCAGAGCACCTCTGCCTGCGAGGAACTGGGCCTCGCAGTGCCTTTGCGTGTGACAGTCCCCTGGGTCCATGCCTTGCTGCGCATCTGCTTTGGGTAGAGCACTCCGCCATCACGGCAGCATTCATGATGCAGCAGGGCACGCAGCAGGTGAAAGTGCGAGCCAGGAGTTCCCTGGAATTCCTATGTGCTTTTCCAGTGAGCGGTATGCTGGTTGGAAAGGTCTACCCATCCCCGGGACTCCCCGCCAAAATTGCGAGTTCTTACAAGGCCTCTGTATCGCTTCTTTGGTGCTTAAGCATACTTGGATTGTTCCCCGTGTAGCGCTCCAGTGCCGTGGAAGGGCTCTAAGCAAACAAATCCCTTAGATCTTTCCTTGGTTCCTTAGACACCGTTTTCTGCAGAGGTTCAGTTGACCCACTCTTCTTACAGTCTGGTCCCAACTCCTGCAAAATACGCTAGACCAGGTTTCCACCTCTGAGCACCTGGCTGTCCCTCACAGCTCAACTCAGAGAGCCTGGCACCCATGGCAGAGCTGTCGTCCAAAGCAATCTCCAGGCTACTTAAGGAGATTAAGGAGTTGCAGCGGGAGGCTATCGACGGCGTGAAGGCATGTGAACGTTACCTCGAGGCTGCTCATTGTGTGCTCCCCTTGGGAGGCTCCTGAGCAGCGTTGGGCTTTGCTGCAGGTGCATATCGACGAGTTGAACATAGCAGAGGTGCAAGCTGAGTATGAAGGCCCAGGTGGGCGCACAGGCTTGCTCGTTTGGTGCCGTGCTGTACAGGTCCGCCGGGCACTGCAGACACAAATGGGTGTGTTCCTGCTCTATGTGCAGCTGGGACGCCATATGAGGGTGGCCTTTTTCGGATGAAGCTGGTGGTGGGCAGCGACTTCCCCAACGTGCCACCCAAGGGTGGGTGTGGCTGCGTCTGAGCGTTGGTTGCTCTGGTATGCCTCTGCTATGCCTCCCTCTGAGCAGTGTCTTCCACAGTCTCGTCTGCCTGCAGGCGGCCACAATCGCAGGAACTTCCTTATACTCTCCTTGTACTGGCCTGCAGGCTACTTTCTAACCAAGATTTTTCATCCCAACGTTTCGCCTGTTGGCGAGATCTGTGTCAACGTGCTGAAACGTGACTGGACACCAGACATGGGCTTGCGGCACGTGCTGACCGTCATCCGCTGCTTACTTATAGAGCCGAACCCTGAGTCAGCACTGAATGAGGAGGCGGGCAAGCTGCTGCTTGAAGCCTACGATGACTTTGCTAAGCACGCACGGCTCATGACGTCTATTCACGCTCGCAAGTGAGTTTAGTGATGGTGGCAGGCAATGCAAACTGAGGAGAGGTATTTCTACTGACGGGCCTGGATGCAGTATGGGTTGGGCTTGCGTAAGCTTTGATCTAGTAGGTCGCTCCACAAGACAAGCTGTTCAAGGCGCCACAAATGGTTCTGTAAGAGCCTGTGCTTCATTGCCTTGTGCTGGTTGTTCAGGCTTACTTGTTGAGCAAAATGATGAAAGCTGACCAGGTGGTATGCAAGCTGGGTGCTGGCAGTCAGCGAGATGCACTGGTGGTACTCGTTCACTGACTTGCATGCATCTGCCTGCAGGCCCAGCGTGCTTACGGCTGCCGGCGGAGCCAATGCCGTCAATGCAGACGGACCGCAAGCAGGGGCAGCAGCAGCTGGGGACGGCAAGCCTGCGCAAGTGGCTGCTGGGGCCAAGCACAAGGCAGCAGCTGCCAGCAAGCTGGCAGACAAGAAGCGCAGCTTGAAGCGATTGTAAGCTTGCCTTTTGTACTATCAATATTTCGCTATGCTTGTGCAGCGATGAGTGCGGCAAGCAGTGTTGCAGAGGAGTGCTTTGTTCTTCGGCATTTTTATGACCAAGAAGGGGGCAAGCGGGGCAGGGTGTGCTCGGGATGGCTTCCTTCCTTTCTAGCCCAGGATGGCTGCAGCTGGCAGCATTGCCAAAACCTATTTGAATTTTCATCCGCAACGTTGACAACCGCAATCATTGACACGTTGGTGTGCTTTGACACCAAGCTGCATTGTTGATGCATAGTTAGGCAGGCCATCCTGATACATGTTGTTGACATGCATACTGTTCACCTGACTTGGGTGTATAACCGACATTATGACGTGTTTTCAATACATAGCAACCAACTTTCACTTCTTAGGACCTAGGTATCTAGATAGATTGTGGTAGGAACGGGGACTCACTGTTTATATATTCAGGGTGGCTGGTCGCGCGAACAGATGTGACGGTGAACTGGGGTGACAGGGGCAATGCAGTTATGCTCTGGGGACTCACTGTTTACATGGCTGCCAGCTGGAAGGCCTGGCGGCTCCTGTGGTGTAGAAGAAAGATCATTTTGACAGAACAGCTACTGTGCGCAGAGAAGGGTCTGCGCAGCCCGCTACACGGCCCCCGCTGATAAGAACCTTAAGGAGCATGTCCAACATATGTTCTGTGATCACCTCCCCTGGCAGCACGGCAGGGACGCCTGGTGGGTATGGACACAGCAGCTCTGCAGACACCTGGCCTGCCGCTTGCTCAACTGGCACCCTGGTGCTCTCACTGCAGTGGGCTGCCCTGGGGGCGATTGCTGGCTGCACCAGCTGGGGGGCTGCCTCCCAGGTCTCCCGTAAATTGTGCAAGCCTGCACCTGGCTGGCCCGCTACTGGGGCTACTGCCAAGCGGGCTCCCAGGCCGACTGCCGCGTCTTGGCACATTCCTTCCAGTGCTGCAACTAGGGCCTCCGCGTGCTGCATGGTGCTGCCAATGCTCATAGCCAGCACCACACAGGCAGGGCCAGCCAGCTCTGGCACGATGCCATAGCTGCTCTCCAGTACCTGGGCGGCCTGGTAGCCACTCAGGCCCAGCCCCTCAAAGCTGAGAGTCAATCTGAGCGGATCTACACGGGCATACCCCTGCTGACCATGGCAGGCTTTGAGGAGCTGCAATCCAGGAGAGGGTTGCATTGTTGTCAGTGCTGCTATTGGTCCTGCTGCTAGTAATCCACTCGAGGCTGCCTGCGCTGGTAGAGAGGCTTCTTCTGCAGCTACAGCGGCCTTGCTCTGGCTGCTGGCAGGCTCCCCATAGCACCGCCGCTCCAGGTTCTGCATGCTTGCCTCCTGGTCATGCCGTCCTTGCAAGTGTTGCCCAGCCTGCCGCCCTTGCTGTCGACGGCCCAGGTACTCCTCCGACAGTAAGGTAACTGGCGACAGCTGCTCTATGCGTTGGCGGGCATAAGCCGCTGCAGCAAGGCACCCTTCAAAGGCGGCGGGGTCAGAGGCCTGGGCCCTGGCCGCATCCAGGGAGGCCATCAACAAGTAGCTAGGGCTTGAGGACTGAAGCACCTGCGCGGAAGGCTAGACAGCTCCTTCAACCAACCGAGTTTCAACGGACAGCAAGTTTGCTACGCTGTGCTGTGCTTGCTTATACCAGGAGGCATCCTCCCAAAAGAAGATGCTCCAGTGGAGCCACATCTTGCAGTTCTCGACCCTGACGAACAGAAGGTGGGTAGCGCGCCCTGGGAGGGAATGCTTCAGAAGGCAATGGCGCACAGTCTCTCACAACCCAAGCTATGCATCGCGACCTGCATCGCCTTGCGCTACCATGCCATACATATCACGCTCTATCTTTGAGGCCAGCCAATTGACCGAAGACCCTTTGAACAAATCATGCAAGGCCCAGAGCATAACTGCATTCCAGAATGTCAGCACCATTTGTCCCTATCCCTTCCGCTTGTTCCCATCGCCTGCTACCAACAACAACTCACCTGTAGCGCCCTGGCCAGCTTGGCATGAGATACCCGGGGGCCCTTCGCATGCAGCATGGCGGCCTGGGTCATGGCCGACAGTTGCTTGTGCGTCGACTGGACCGCCACGTCAGCGCCCTGCTGGAGTGCTGACGGAGGCAGGCTGGGGTGGAGGCCCAGGTGGGCGCCATGCGCCTCATCCACTATTAGTGGCACTCCATGCTCATGGCAGACTTGAGCTAACCCTGTACCCAGCACGGCATTGCTGTCACATTTTGCCCCCACAGGATATACATAACTCTTCCCGACACAAGTATGCAGCAATGTGGGGTGGGTAGAGAGCACGGGCGCACGGCTGTGAGCCAGCGCCGCAAGCTGGCACTGACAGGCCAGGGTGCATGCTTACTACGCTGTGGATAGCCGCTCGAAGTTGGCATCGCTCCCCATACTGCACATGGCGGTGTGGATTAGAGCGTGGAAGCCTGTTTGGAGGCCCCCCCGACCCCCCCCCCCCCCCCACCCCACCCACCCACCAGGAACAGCTTACCCGCTATGCCACCAGTGACGCCAAAGTATGTGGGAGACACCACCAGCACCGCCCCCACCCTTCTGCCTTGCTGCTGGGCATGCTCCAGGGCGGCTCGCAGCGAGCCCACCGTCACATGGTGGGCCACCTGGAAGGCCGGGTCCAACTCTGGCTGGACGTACAGCGCATCGCACCCTGCAGCAGAGTGCAAATGGCGCAAACCTAATCTCTCCGTGTGACGGCTGGGTTTAACACCATGCCGAAGGGCTGTCCTTCCTGGTAAGCTTCATCCGAGCAGCAGCAAGAAGGAGGGTACAGGTCGACCAGCTACCTAGCGCTTGGCAGCCTGCCAGGAGCGGACACCACAAGGCTGATGTCAAGCCGTTTGTCGGGCACGCAAGCTCAGGTCAGTGCCAGAAAGCGAACCACCGACGTGCCTGATGTTTTGTCAAAGCTGCACACACCTGCCAGGACCATGGCATGGAAAGCCGACAGGTGGGCATTGCGAGCCACGATAAGAGTGTCACCAGGGCCACATGTGGCCATTACTGCAGGCCAGCAGGCAGGTAAACAGGCAAGCCAGCGTCACAACCCTCCCATTGGGTCCCCTTGGGTCCAGCAGGGTTCAAGCAACACCCAAGCAACCTGGGCAGGGGACGCTCAAGCTTTAGCTGGTGTCAGGCATGATAGCTGCCAGTTGGCATCGTCCGTCATCAGCATTCATGACAACACGGAGCGTCAGTGGCACGCGGAAAGGCACAACTGGACGAGCACAAGCTGCCCCCGTCATCACAGAGGCTCCTCGGCATACCTCTGCCTGCCTACCGGCTGCATGGATGCCCACAGTGGTCCCATTCACCAGGAACCAGGTGGCATCCGCTCCCCAGGTATCTGCCGCCAGCTGCTGAGCCTCCTGGATGACCCCAGTGGGCGAGGCCAGAAAGTCAAGCCCTGCACGTAGTAGGCACACATCCACCCCGCCTGAGGCCCACGCTCGACAGGTTTTCACCTGCCCCACCTGAGAACCACGCTTGACAGGTTTTCACCTGCCCCGCCTGAGAACCACGCTTGACAGGTTTTCACCCACCCCGCCTGAGCCCAACGCCGTGCAAGGTCAAAGTGAAGGTGCGACACATGGCGCACACTGGGGGTGTATGCGGGACTATGCATAGAAGTCTGCGCCCGGCAAGCAAACCTGCGACGGAGCAGCCAGCAAGCCATTTCAGCAGTAGAGGTGTTGACTGCTCACCATCCAGCTCTGTGAGGTCATATCGAAGAGCGGGTCCCACTAGGTCCCTCAGGGGGGCTGGCGTGGAGCTGCCCCTCTGCACAGCAGCAACTATCCCTTCAGCGGGTTGCTGAAGCACCGAAGCCAAGCAGGTACCACCCCAGCATCCTCCAAGGTCCGGCAGTACTAGTCGAGGCACATTTTCGCTGGACTAAGAAAGCTAGGGAGGAGAAGCCTGCCTGCCGTGGCAGCATGCACCCTTTAGTCTGGCTTCATAGAGCACCACCAAGCACTGGCATAACTGCCACAACTCAGAAGAAGAGGCGCAAAACTTCTGGTGGCAATGGCTGCACACCCACCATACCGCAAGGCCTATCAGCACGCCCGGGAGCCAAGGAGTGTTCTGTTTTTACTCTGTACAGCCTCCTAGAACTTCTCGCGAGAAGAGCGAGCACCTTGTGGCCTGGCACATGGAAGGGCACGTCACCGCTGCGCTCCCCGCGCTCCCTCACAGCATCCAGCAGTGGGGTGCAGCTGCTGCCGGGGTCGCGTGGTGCTGCAGCTGCCCTGGAAAATAGCAGCCTTGGCCTGAGCTGCGGGGCTGGCCAGGGTGCAAACGTTGCACCTGGCATGTTGCCCACTGGAGAATGTCGTTTGTCAGGTGTCTTGCTGGTGAATCCCAGCTACTTATATGCAATCCAAGGGTCTTGACACTTGTACGCAGCAAGGCCAGTTGCTGGGCACTGACATGCCATCACATGCAAGCCGCAGGCTGACAGGAACACCCAAGCTAGCAGAGGTTGATTGATGGAAATAGTACGTGCCGTATAGCTTGGGCATATTGACATTTCCTTCTTGGCGGGAGGGGTACCCCGCCGCTGAACTATCGTGCTGCAGCATGCTGCTCTCCGCCCTGCAATTCCTTCCCATCGTGAGGGTGCCAAGCAACCCCTTTCAACCCTTGTCTGACCGAAAAGGTTGTGTGTACGGGGCCAGCCGTCAGGCATCGGCCATCACCATGAACCGCTTTAATCGCGGGGGGTGAGTCCCTCGGAAACATGTTCATGGTGCAGTGTCACCTAGTGTGTTTCCCATCACACTGCACGCCTGACTCCCCAAACACCATCTCTGCAGGCCTATGTCCCTCAAGCCCGAGAATGCCTTGAAGCGGGCAGAAGAGCTGGTGGCTGTGGGGCAGAAGCAGAACGGCCTGCAGACCCTGCACGACTGCATCACCAACAAGCGCCAGCAGCGCAACTGGACCAAGGCCTTGGAGCAGGTGTGCTGGGGCGGAGTGATCCAGCCTTGGATGGCAGCTTGGGCTCTTTTACAGCTCCGCACAGCGCCCAAGCCGATACCTACAGACCTGGTACTGATACTTTGTGCCCAGTGCACTCAGAGGTCTGGCGCAGGGCAGCTTGCCCCGTGGCCTCACCGGCTGAACCAACTTGTAGCTCTCCTTGTTGTGCTGTGAGCCCACCTCCTTCCTCCAGCTCTCCACCAGCCCTACTCATGCCTGAAGGTGGTTCGCCCTGGTGCAGGTGATGTTCCGCTACATCGACCTGTGCGTGGACATGAAGCAGGGCCGCAAGTGCAAGGACGCGCTGATTAACTACCGCAACACCTGCCAGCAAGTCAATGTGGGCTCGCTGGAGGATGTGATCAAGTATCTCATCAAGACGGCCACGGACAAGGCGGAGGACGCGCAGAAGGCGGCGCAGGTCTGTCTGGCAGCCTTGTTGCAAGGCTAGGAAGCCAGGGGTAGTGTGTGGGTGATGACAGTGGGATGCTGGCTCACCCCTGGGCTCCTGCAGGGGTGAGCGGCTGGCAAAGGGGGAGGGGGACAGTGACGTGCCGACTTGGATGTTAACATAAACAAGGTGAAGTAGGATACAGACTTGGTAGGGGATGCCGTGTGTACCCGTGGCTTTGATGTTCTAAGGGGTATGCGGAAGTGTTGATGACCTGATTACTAAAAACTCACAGTTATGGCCACAGGCGGGGCGGAGGAGGGTGACGAGGTGGCGTTCTGCCTTGCAGCCCACGCGGGCATGGTGCCGAGCTTGAGTAAGGGCTGTACCCGGTGTGTTACGTGCTGCAGGCCGCTCTGGATGTGGAGGATCTGGAAGCGGATGCCTCCCCAGAGGAGATGATGCTCAGCTATGTGAGCGGCGAGAAGAGCAAGGACCGCACCGACCGCGAGCTGGTCACGCCCTGGTTCAAGTTCCTGTGGGAGACGTACAGGTGCGGGCGCCCTCCTGTGTTTGACTGCTGCTGGGGTTGCGTTGTGGAGGAACCGGGCGGCTCTGTTAGTCCAGTGGGTGCTTGCCATCGCAGGAGAGGAGGGGGGGGGGGAGGGGGGTTATTGGCTGATGTCCTAGCTGGAGGTTCTAGCGTCCTTGTCCGCAGAGTCCTCCCGGGAGGCACCTGCAGTGCACGAGTTGCTAAGGGAGGCGGTGTCCTTGGCATTGTACGTGGGTTGCACGGGAAGCAGCTGCAGCGGACGCTCACCCATCCTCGCCGCTTGAAGCGCCGCTGCTTCTGGGACTTGCTTGTTCTTCTCGGCCAGGTCCAGCCTCTGTGCCACACCACACCTGATGATTTTGTTTCTTGGTTGTGCCTGGTCCACCCCCTGCTGCCGCCATGCAGGACAGTGCTGGCAACCCTGCACAGCGGCTCCCATCCCGAGGTTCTCTCAAAATCTAATACCATGTCCTCGCAGACGATCTCTCTCTCCCCCCGCCCCCTCTGCCGTCTCATGCAGGAATGTGCTGGACATCCTGCGCAACGACTCCGACATCATGAAACTTTGGTACTACAGAAACATATGACCTTTCCTGCCCTGCCTGCCGTCCCGTGCAGGAACGTGCTGGACATCCTGCGCAACAACTCGCGGCTGGAGGCGCTGTACGCCATGGGCGCCAACCGCGCCTTCCAGTTCTGCCTGCACTACAAGCGCACCACCGAGTTCCGCCGCCTGTGCGACATCCTGCGCAACCACCTGTCCAACCTCATCAAGTGAGCGCGCGTCGCACTGGCCCGCCGGTGCTAAGATCGCTACTTGCTGGTGGTTGGGGAGTCGTAGGAGGCACCCTGTGACAGAGCCTGCAGAGCCACCGGCCGTGCCTAGATCCTGGCGTTACCGCGAACTCTGTTGCACTGTTGCGATACTTTTGTTGCACTGTTGTTATGCTGATGTTGCCCTGCTGCTATATTGTTGCTGCCCTGTTGCTATACCGCTGATGCCCAGTTGCTCTACTGTTGTTGCGTTGTTGCTAACCTGATGTTACACTGTTGCAGGTACCGTGACCAGGGCGGGCGCGACCGCACCGACCTGACGGTGCCGGCCAGCTGGGAGCTGTATGTGGACATGCGCTTTGACCAGCTGCGCACAGCGTGCGACCTGGAGCTCTGGGCAGAGGCCTTCCGCAGCGTGGAGGACATCCAGGTGGGAACCCTTTTTCCAGGTTCCTCCAGATTCACTGGTTCATCTCTACCTCACCGTGTCAGCGCTGCTTGTCTTGACCCTCCCCCCTCGCTGGCGGGAGCAGCTCGCGCCTGGGTGGCTTGCCGACGCGCCGGCAGCGGTTGCCACGCCACACCTGGTGCACGCTGCCGCCGCCCCTGTCAGTGTGAGTTGCTTGCCTGGTGACCGGGCCTGGCCCACACTCCACACTTGCGCGCCCGCTCCCGCAGGGCCTGGTGGCGATGACCCCCAAGGGCATCAAGGGCCCCAAGGCGCAGCTCATGGCCACCTACTACGCCAAGCTCACCCAGATCTTCACCAAGTCGGAGAACCGGCTGTACAACGCGTACGCCTGGTACAGGTGAGGGCGCCCGCCTCGTGTACTCCATAGTGGGGCGCTGCTCCCCAACTGTTGTTCCTGGTTCTCTGCCGGGAAGAGGCATGGTGCGCTGGCCGCCAAGCCCGAGGGCAGCCGATGTCCCTTCAACTCCTTGGCCGCTGTTGCACCCAAAGGCCCAACTCCGCCGGCCAGCCCTGCAGCCAAAGACTGTTCCCCTGCTTGCTTGCCCACCCGTTGTCCCCCCGCGGCTGCAGGCTGCTGACCTTCTCCCGTCTGCACAACAAGGGCCTGACGCAGCAGGACATCCAGGGCATGGCCACCAACGTGGTGCTGTCAGCCCTGGCCATCATGCCCTACGACCAGGTGTGGTGGTGTGTGTGTGGGTGGGGGGGGGGGGCGATCTTCTGC
>BBXU01001685.1:0-89200 GCA_001598975.1 Parachlorella kessleri
ATCACACCCACACACCCAACCATCCTCTCTTTGGCTCTCCGCAGGTTTATGCGCTGCTGGAGGGCGACTTCAACCCCCTGCAGCTGTGCCGGAAGATCGCGCCGCTGCTGGACGCGCTGGGCGCGCTGGCGCAGCCGCTCTCCTCCGCCTCGCCGGTGGCGGAGGTGCACCTGGACATCTACAAGCCCTTCCTGCAGCAGGTGGGCGGCCGCTCTCTTTGCTTGCTTGCTTGCTTGCTTGCTTGCTTGCTTGCTTGCTTGCTTGCTTGCTTGCTTGCTTGCTTGCTTGCTTGCTTGCTTCCTTGCTTGCTTTTTGGGGAGGTTTCCTTCTTTTGCGTTTGGTCAAGCAGGCACAGCTTCAGGGGGTTGCCTGCTGCAGCTGCGGTGGGGGCACTTGTGGTGGAGGTCAGCTGAAGGTATGAGCGGCCGCTGACTCTGCTCCTGCACAGTGTGTCCTTTCCAAGCGGTGGCCTATCCAGTGATTCGCAGGCAGTCTGTGCCGCTTCACTTCCATTCAGCCGCCTGTTCGCGTTTTGCCCTCCCGTACAGGTTGCCGTGGCCCGCATGGTGCGCCAGCTGTCCGAGGTCTACTCGGTCATGCGCGTCAGCTCGCTGTCTGAGCTGGCGCCCTACATCGGTTTTGGCCAGGCGGAGCAGCTGATCGTGGATGGCGTCAAGCACGGCTACTTCAACGCGCGCTTCGACCACAAGCACAACACCGTGCACTTTGGCGGGCAGGAGCTGGAGTCGGACCGCGTGCGCGGCCACATTGCCACCATGGCGCGCCGCCTGGCGCGCGCGGTCACCATGATCCAGCAGCAGGACGCGGCCGCCGGCGGCGCCGCGGCGGCGGCGGCGCAGGAGCGGGAGAAGCGCCGCGCGGCGGCGATCGGCCGCGCGCTGGCGAGCGCGGCGGAGGAGAACAAGCGGCTGAGGGCGCGCAAGGTGCGTGGCGGGGAGGGCTGTGGGCGTGTAGGCGGTGGAGCGAGGGTTCGGGAGGGGGGGCCCTGGCGGGGAGGTGCACTGGTGCTTGCTGCACTCTCTCTCATGGTAGTTCCGCCTGGCAAAGCCATGTTGGCACTGTGCTGTGCACTGGACTGCTCCTCAGCGCAGCCAGCGTGGGCATGTTTTGCAGCCATTCCTCCTCAGATGGAAGGCAGCTGGTGTGAGACCCGCTGTGCTGGACTGTATATTTGGTGCTGGCCGTCGTGTGCTGTTCTTACCCTAGGCTGTGCGTGAGAGGATCAGAGAAATCCACATGAGGGCATCTGTTTTCAGTGTCTTGCCCTGTCGCTCTGATTGTCCACAGGTGAATATTAGAGAGTCCCAGGGACGCGCGTCCACCCATCCAACTATTTCTGGCATTTTGCTGTCTGTGCAGGTGATCATTGAGAGCCGCAAGGAGGCCGCGGAGCGGGCGCAGGTGGAGCGGGAGCGCGAGGCGGAGGAGCAGCGCCAGCTGGCGGAGGCGCTGGCGCGGGAGCAGGAGGAGCGCCGCAAGCAGCAGGAGCGGTGAGCGGGGGCTGGCGCCTCACACGCCAGTGGCAACCCCAGTGCAAAGATGTCTTGGGATTGGGCGGGGTTGGCGCGGGAGCGGGAGGAGTGCCTCTAGCCAGCGGCAGTTGGATGGGAAGTGTGAGCTGGAGGTTAGCCCAGACCTTACCGACACCTCACCACGCTGGGGCTGAGTTGCGCTCGCTACGCCTGCTCTGTCCAGCACAACCGGCGCAGCACAGCAAATGCTGTGGGAGGTGGAGGAGCCGGGGCACCGCGGCTGGGACCTTGGTAACCGCATGCCGTGCCTGCCGTGCTGTGTGCTGCGCAGGGCAAAGCGTGAGGCGGAGCGCATCCAGCGTGAGATGGAGGAGCGTGAGCAGGAGGAGCTCAAGGCCTACCTGGCGGCCAGGGGCAAGAAGGTGTCGGAGGGTGAAATCCTGGATGTCAAGGCCATCACCAAGGTGCGCTGCTTTGGGTCTCTGCCGAGGGGGTACGGGACGTGACTGCTTACTTCCAAGGAATGCTGGCTGGGTGTCAAGGCGAGGCAGCAAGGTGTGCTGCTGGGGACATGTGATTGTGGCTACCCTTGGCGCGCCTTATGGGGGTTGCGACCTTTCCGTGCCGGTCTAGACTGGCGGCAAGCCCACTATCCAAGCTTTCAAGGCGCCACTCCAACGCTTGAGCAGGCTTGAAGAGCTGGCCAGCATCGCGTGTATAAGTTGGGCCGCTTGGCTTGCCTCCCCTTGCCCCCAGCAGCCACCCTTGTCACATCAGCTTATTGTGCACCCTGCCTGCCTGCCTGCCTACCCTTGGACTGTTGCTCCCGGGCTTGTTTGCTGCAGGAGGCGGTGAGCGAGCAGCTGAAGCAGCAGCAGGAGCTGCAGCGCAAGCTGGCCAAGCTGGGCAAGCAGATGGACCACCTGGAGCGGGCGCGGCGGGAGGAGGAGGCGCCGCTGCTGGCCGAGGCGCAGCAGGCAGCACTCAAGGTGCGTGCGGGTGTGTGTGGAAGGGGGTGGGCGCGGTGTATGCTGGTGCCGGTGATGTGTTTTTAGTCAGAGGAGTTGGCGGTTAGGCTTGGGGCCTCCTGGCATGGCTGCCGGGAACATTACAACAGCGGGAACCCCTGGCCCGGCGTGCTATGCTCACGTCCCACAGGTTGCAAGTGCCAGTTCTCCTGACGTGCGCCACTTTGGCATGCTCTAGCCGTGCTGCTAGATGAGGACTGCCACCTGTAGTTGCTTGTTGCTGGGAAAAGCTTTTTGGGCCTCCGCCTCTCCACTGCTGCCAGCAACACTCCTGGAGGCCAAGCAGCTGTCGTGGCACCACAAGCTGAATCAAGCGTGGCATACAGGCTGCTCCCCACTGCCAGGCCCCTGGATAGTTGAAGACAAACCCCACCGCGCTGGCGCTGCCGCTCCTGCCCTTCTTGCAGGAGGAGGAGGAGCTGTTCCTGCAGGAGCAGGAGAGGGCGCGGCAGGCCGCCCGCGCCGCCTGGGAGCACGACCTTGCAGAGAAGCACCGGGTGGCTAAAATGGCCGAGGAGCGCGACACGTTTGCGGCGGCGGTGGCTGAGCGCCGTGCGGCCGAGTTTGCAGCCATCAAGGTGCGTGGCTGGGGGGAGGTTGAGTGCCTGCGATGTGTGTCCTGGCTGCATTAGAGCAAGGTCTTTCTCTTTGCTGTGGTTGCAACTCCGGTGCCACAGAATCGGTCGATTCTATCAAGGTTCGGCCCTCGGTTGGAAAGCAACAGCAATAGTCTTCCTGAAGGCGGGGCTGGGGAACTGAGCTGCTGCTTGCAAAGTTCGTGCCGGCGTGCCCCTTGTTCGGTTGCTCTTGACATGGCCCCATACACAACGCGGGGCGCTGTGCGGTCGTGTCGCGTAGGCCACTTTGGGCCATTACCATGCCGTACCATGCCCTGGGTATATGGCGGGCGTCTTATGGCGATCAACACCTGCTTTTCCTGCATACTGATGTCGTGCAGGCTGCCCGCACGGCCGCTCTTGCGCGCCGCCGGGAGGAGAAGCGCGCCGAGCGCGACCTGGCGCGCCGCCGCGAGTACGTGCGGCGGTGCCGGCTGGAGATTGAGGAGAAGCGGCGCGTGGAGGAGGAGGAGGCGCGGAGGCTGGAGGAGGAGAAGCGCAAGCGAGAGGTGGGGTGCGGGGTGGGGTTGCTTGATCTGTCATGATAGGGAGGGAGGCGTGGTGCAGGCGGGGTGGGGAACTGCATGAATTGATCTGCCTGTACTTGCATCTGAACCAGGTGGAGGTTAACTGGCTGGTGCTGCGGAACTGCAACAGGTCAAGAAGGGTGGGTGGTTTGGGGGTTGTCAACATGTTGGTGATGGAGCCACCTCCATCAGCCGATTGCATGTGTCTGGAAGAATTCCTCATGGCTGTAGATGCTAGACCTCCTCAGTCACTTCTTTGGTCACTTCTTTGGGGATGTTGTCACCACTGCCTACTCATTCATGGTTGTGTCTCATACCGGCCTAATACTAAAACACATTGACCGGCCGCCCACCACAGTGGGCATGGGCCTGCATGGCTTTGTGTGCTGGCACAGACCTGATGAGCAAATGCACTCACTCCCGGACCAACATCTTTTTTGTGTCACTTGTGCCCTGCAGGCCGCCGAGCGCCAGCGCAAGCTGGATGAGCTGGCAGAGCGGCAGCGGCAGCGTGAAGCTGAGATCGAGGCCAAGATGCGCGCAGAGAAGGAGGCGGCCGCGACCGCGCCCGCCGCCGCGGCGCCGAGCGCCGGCGGCAAGTTTGTGCCGCGCCACCTGCGCGCAGGGGGTGGTGGGGGCGCTGCGGAGCGGCCTGCGGAGCGCGAGCCGGCTCGGTGAGTGGAGCTGGCTGCGTTTAGGCGGGGGCGAGGGGGTTTGAGGGCGGGGTAGCGTTCAGTGGGGTGGGGTCCATTACAATACGCAGCCTTGTACATGTGCATTACCTTGCGAGGGAGTGTCCAAAGGATGGGCCTGCACCTGACCCAGTTGCCCACGATCGCTTGCCCTCCTCTTTACATCTCCTGCCCTTCCTCTGCTTTGCACAGGGAGCCTGCACCGGCCGCGGGGGGCCCGCCCCGCGACCGCTCGCCGCAGCGAGGCGAGCGCCCGGGAGGAGCGTGGCGGCCGAGTCGCGGCGCTGAGCGCGACGACGACCGCGACAGGGCGCCGGCGCCTTCTGGCGGAAGTGCCTGGCGGCCCAGCTTTGCGCGCGGCGGCGGCGCGGACGACCGCAGTGAGGACCGCGACAGGCGGCCTGACGACAGGTGCAGAGTGGCTGCCCGCTGCTGCCGCTGCACCTGCTGCTGCCTGGGGGGCAGGGTTGGCAGGGAGCGGGGGCGATGTGGTGGTGCAGGAGGTCCAGGTTCTCATACCTAGAGGTGCCTGTTTCGATTTTCCGGCCTGGGCAGCACCAGGCGTTCCGGTCGGAGTTGCTTGGTCCAGGTCCCCCTCTGGTGTTGGCTGCCTGGCCCTATGCAGCGAATTTGAGCCCTGGTAAGGCCAGAGCGTGCCAAGTTGGTGTCAGCGATGTGCCCTCTCTGTGCCCCCCCGTAGGGACCGGAGGGGCGACGGCCCCCCTAGGTCTGGCGGCGGCGCCTACCGGCCCCCGGTCAGGCGGGATGAGCCCCCTCCCCGCGGCGCCGGAAGGTGGTAGAGGCACTGCCGGCCCCCCTGGCGCTGTCAGCTGCTGGCGGAGAGAGTGGGACGAGCTTGTTGCTGGCATGGGAGAGGTGGCATTGCAGGGTTGGCTCAAGGACAAATGTGTGAGGCATCGTGGGTGGGTGTGTTTGGGTGCAGGGCAGGTGCAGCTTGGTTTTCATATCCACTGTTTGCCTGGTGGAGGGGATGGACTACTCTCTTGCTGAAGTTCTGTGCTGCACTGTCGATTGTCAGCTCTAGTAGTTCAGGGTAGCATGCAGTGCTCGTAGAAAGTTGATAGGTCTGAACTGGTCATGCTTGGGTGCTGTCGTTCGTTTATGCTTCTCACTATGGTCAAGAGTCGGGGCACAGTGTTTGTCCAGTGCAATGAAGGTGATCTGGAGAGAGCCATGCTTAGTTGGGTTGTGTGACCGGAGCAGGTACGAGTGGAAAGGTTGGGCTGGAAGCGTCATCAGAGAGCTTAACATGGATATTCATTTGGCAGTCTACCACATAGCTAAGACTGCCATCACCCAGCAAAGCCGCCGATCCAGACTGGAGGCGCTGCTCTCTGCACAGCCAACACGCCATCAACAACGCCTCAGAGAAGGCCTGCTGTGCCCACCAACTAAACAGCAAATCTAAATGAGTACATTGCATGCACCTAGAGACGAGTTAAAATGGTATGCACAAGGAGGCACACCTGCCCTAGTCCACAAACAATGTGAAAGTACTGGGAACATGCCACACCCATGGTATCATATGATGTACATCATCCAGGCCATGCAGGACCGACGAAATAATAGCAAAGCAGGACGTGTGCCTATACAGTGCGCACAATGAAAGGAACAGTTGTACATGCGGTCTCTGCAAGGCAGGATTTGTTTTGCTTGGTTCATGGCATCTCAACCTGCCCTGCTGCGTATGCTATCGCTGCTCCCCAGGCCCGCCTCAGCTTCCACACTTCCTGCTGCAGCCGCATTCGGCCCCCCCTCCAACGTTTCACACAGACTCTCCAGCTTTTCTGCTGCGCACGCGGCTGCCTCCGCCGCCGACCCGGCAGCTGCCGCCGCTTCGGGCCCTGCCATGCCCAAAGGAAGGCCTGCGGCGGCAGCTGCCACCTCCGCCGCGGTCACCACGTCTGCAGCGGCCGCCACCTCAGCAGCAGAGAGGCCAAGCGCCGCCATGCGCTGCCGAACCAAGACCTCCAGCTGGAAGAGCTCGTCGTCAACCACGCTCATCTGCTACCAGTGCATACAGAAAGACCATGATCATGTAGGCTGAGCGACATACACCGGTATGACAGCTGTGTTTTCCACCCAACCATCCCAGCCAGAACAAAGGCTCTCGGCTTCGGCCGTACGCAGCCCAAGGATCCCATCCATGCAGGTGAAATATGCTGTAGAGTGCAGCCACGCCAGCGGACAAAGACAATGACTGGCCCATCTCCACACCCTACCACACAGGCCAGCTGTGCAATGTCCCCCTCAGCAGGGCAAGCCCAGGACGGCCTCCAGGCGGCAGCAGCAGGGAGCCTTTCTTTCTTGTTGTTGTTGTTGTTGCCTGCCATCCATCCAACCATACCACCCGGCTGGCATGCCAGCCCAGTACCAGCCAGCCCAGACCAAAAGTCAGCTGGGTTGTCTTGCCTGCCGCATGGCATCCGCCAGCCGGAACAGGTACTCATGGTTGGGGCCTGAAGGGCCCTGGGAGGTGGCTATCTGGTGGGCAATCACCTCCTCCTCCGCGGGGCCCAGGTAGTTGGGGTTGCGGCTCCTGCCAAGCCACAGTAGCAAGAGGAGGACAAGTCGGAGGTAGTACAGGGGAATGCTGGCAGTGACAACAGGGCGGGTGAGGAACCCTGCGTCGGCGACTCAAGTCATATGGCACTCAAGGATAGAGGCCAAGCGGTTAATATGATACTGAGCAGTAGAAGGTTAAGGGCTGCCAAAGGCACCAGGCGCGCCTTATCAACACATGGCCAACCGCACGACACCTGAGAAGTCGGCAGCAAGGCAGTGGCATGCGCTGACAGGTCGACCTGCGCTTGCACATACACAGGACGAGGGAGGACGCCTGCAGGCTACCATGACTCGCCCCCTGCCCGTTGAGTGCGGGTGGGGTTCTCACCTGTCGCTGGTGGCCACATATGTCAGTGCCCCCCTCACTGCTGGTACATCCGGGTGATGCCGAGAATACACATCCACATGTACCCTGCAGGGATCAAATAATGTCCAATCACCCTCACAGCCCGTCCTCTCATCAGGTAGAGGACGTGAGTTGCGGCTACCAGCAAACCCAACTGATGACTTCTTTGGTGCACTTGCTGCGTTCTCTTAGGCTAGGTCAACACACAGGTCAACTCACTGCTCTAACAGTCATCACTCACTCTCCGGCAGGACATGACTCATAAAATGGGGCTGACCTGAGGTCATACTGCTTTTCTCTCCACTCCAGGTATGCAAGTGTGCGCTGCTGCTCCTCCGAGTCCCCTGCCAGCCGGTATGCCACCCCCCACTGAGCGCAGGAAAACGCAATGGAGTTGGGGCAGGCAGCTGCTGCAGGCCGCCAAAGCGTTGCCGGCAGGCCAGCATTGCCCAGGCTGGCAGCCCAGCATGCCTGTTCCAGCGTGGACAGTACAAAGCAAGCATGTACTCCAAGGACCCACCAAGCAGC
This sequence comes from Parachlorella kessleri, assembly GCA_001598975.1. Classification (NCBI taxonomy): domain Eukaryota; kingdom Viridiplantae; phylum Chlorophyta; class Trebouxiophyceae; order Chlorellales; family Chlorellaceae; genus Parachlorella; species Parachlorella kessleri. The sequence continues at coordinate 7,818 of BBXU01001685.1, forward strand.
CTTCAAAACTCAGGGGCAAACCCTGCACCCGGCCTGACACCCTGCCAACGACCCTGCCAACAACCCCCTGGTTGCGATATCGGTCACATTTAACCGTAACTTAGAGAGGCAGGCGCAAAGTGCAGAGAGACCGCACCGTGACTGCCCCTGGAGCTGCCTCCAGGGTGACGGTTCTTCCAGGCGCCTCAGGCACGCCGCGGTGGTCTGTGGAGCCCTGGTGAAACACACGCCTCCAACCGCGTATGTAACCCTCCACAGACGCCGAGTACTTGTAGCCAGGGTTGTGAACCTACACAACATGTGCTCGGCAGGCGACTGTTCCAAGGGCCGGTGCTGCCTGCATCTAGCCATGCACTCGCAGCCAGGGCTGAATGGTGCACCAGCCGCCCTATAGTCTGAGAAAGCTAGTCTATTGCTTAACTTGCCGCTCAGCAGAACCAAACCAGCCAAGTTCAGGGCCAGCCCCATGTCATGCCCCATGTGCTTACAAGTGAACCATAGCCAAAGACCCAGAGTCCAGCGTCCTGCGCCGTTTTTGTGACCGTCATGATAGTTCTGGCAAGGCTTCTTGTCCGGCAAGAGGACCCTCTGCAGCTGCTGCACGAAGCCGATCGCTGTGCAGTGAGCTGCGATCCCCAAGTGCCCCTGGCTCCGCCTGCAAAGCTACTCTGGCAGCAAAGTGGCATCCCTAGGTGCACTTCGCAGTGCAGATATGCAAGGCCGGCCCTGCAAGGTTTGCAAGCACTCCTGGTGTGATGCTGGGCGTGCCATGCCAATCAATCAAGCATGAGACAGCCTTGACTGAGCGCCATGCCAACCCCTGCACACATGACCCCTCAGAGGGACTGCAAGGTTCAGCAGGATAGGCCGGCATGGAGGGGTCACCAGTGCTGCCGTAGTGTCTTGGCACCTGTGGTCTACCGCCTGTCTGCTGCCAAATACCTGGGAAGGTCAGGGAAAAAGCTTGCATCCATCAACAGGACTGCCTTAACTAACATATATGAGGTTGCACGATACATTGGCCACCGTTGCCCAGCAGGTGGGAGGTTGACCGTCAAGGCCTGCCAGGGGAGGCAGGGACATCCCAACACCGCTTGCCTCATCAACGGGTTGGCTCCTGCTGCCAACATGGCTGTCGAATGGCGAGCAGCGAGTCTCCTAATTGAAGCTGGTCATACAGGGCAGGGCAGGTGACGCTTTGTCTTGCTTGCTTTTAAGCATTCGTGGCTCATAGAGTTGCTAGCGCTGGAGGACTATACGCCTTTGGCCAACCAGTTGGGAGTCCAGCCGTTTCTGCCTGTGTAAGCACCGCATATGCCTAGGTCAGTCCGACCTCTGCCACGTGACCACAAATATGCCATCACCGAGGATCCCTTGAAGGGTTCAGAGGTGGGATGGTGAGACACTTGCAGCCGCCTTGACAACCACGAATCCCAAACACTTGAGGGATGCCTATGTACGGCCAGGCCAACTAGGCTGCTTATCGTCTTAACTTAGTCTTGCCTTGTTATTCTGAGAAGTTGTGGTCCTTTGAGGTAGCAGACACTGAAGCACCTGCAACTCTATGACCCTACCAACAAAGCTAGATGACCAGCCTTGCAACTTTGGCCACGGGTGGGTCCACTCCCTAGAGCAGGTGGCAGGCTCGGAGTCCCTCAAGTGTGCAGTGCAGCAGTTGTCTATTTTCCCATAACTAACCAAACCAACAACCTGTTGCCCACTTGGCTGCGCCTTCATGACACCCCTAAGGCACCGGCACCCATACCTCTGAGGTCAAAAGAAGCAAGCACAACCATATAGTGCGCTGGAACCGGAGCAGTTTTGCTGGTCACAGACCACAAGCCCACAGGGGCACAAAAACCTGCCCTCGCGCTTCCACTACCAAGGTGGACCACCTCCTTCATATCGACTCCATGTCGGATGTACGGCCATCACCCTCTCGTCACTGGGAATTGCTGGAGCAAATCTCTTATCGGGTATGACGGGACCTGTCGCAGGTCGTGGTTTGGATGCTTTGAGGCTCGTCACTGCCCTGCCGCCAAAAATCTCATAGTGTCATGACTCTGTAAAGTTGCTGACTAAGGTCCCCCGTTTGCCATCCTCAGGCTGTCATTTGGGTTCTGCCATATCTAGCCGTACTTACCACTCCTCGCGAGCCTGAAACACACAAACGGCCTGTTCGTTTGCGGTGCATGTCCCTCGCGGCTTGCTGAGCGCCCCCAACCCCTGAAGCCCAGCCTATCGCCATGTGCAGAGTAACAGTAGGAGAGACGGCCGCGGACGAGGTGCGTTTCGCTGTTGCGCGGCTGGACCTCAATGCGCCCATCGCGTTGCTTCGCCTGGCCTATAGCGTCGCCCTGTCCTGACCGCAATACGTCTAGCTTATCGATCGCAGGCCTTGCAGAGGCTCCAACAGGAGCTGGAGCAGCTTCAGCTGCAGCAGGCCGGCCCGTGTGCCATTCCCGACTTTAGCAGGGGTATTCCGGGCTGCAAGGGATCTGGTCCCCGCCTGTTCTGCGGTCATGTGCCTAAGGTGCGTGGCGACGATGGAGCACCGGTAGTCCTCTGTCGGGCCGGTCCGCATGACGCTGCCCCTCGGTGTGGAACAAACAGTTCGCTTTTGGCATGCACGACGCCTGTCTGTGTGGGCCCGGCACACCCACTGTTTTCACCCCACTCGGTTGGTGGCTGCTGCAGGAGGCAACCGAGGACCTTGTCAGGGCCCACTTCAGCCGCTGGGGAACAGTCACGGACGTGTACTTCCCCCGCCACAAGAAGACCCTGAAGCGCCGCCCCTTCTGCTTCGTGACTTTCTCTTCCGTGGAGGTGTGTGGCGGCACGTGCTGCTGGCAAGGGCTGCGGGGTGTGTGCACAGCGGACACCTTAAGTGCTGCCGTGGAGCTTGCGACTGCTTAGGGTTGCCAGCTTTATTAGGGTTGCACCAGCTGTGGGGCCCCGACAGCTGGCCAGCTTGTCTGGATTGGCCACAAGAAGTTGCTATTGTGACTTGGCCCAGCGGTGCTGCCTGGGTGCTGCAGGCTGCCGAGCATGCCCTGGCCGAGAGCCCCCTAAACATCTGCGGCATCCCCATCAAGAACCTGACCATGGTGGAGGACCGCGATGCGTACTACCGCACCAAGCACGCCACCACCCGCGCCGCGCTGCTGCAGGTTGGTTGGCCTGGCTCCTCAGCTGTGCACAACAGCCGAAGTTGGTATGCTCATTTGCTGCCTTTAGTGACGGGCCAGCATGGACGAAGCTGCCAGAGTCTTATCTGCCGTCCCGCAGCACGTTTTGCCTGTTGACACCACAGCTTGTCTGGGTGGGAAGTGCCGGTTTTAACGTGGTTGGCATGGCTGTGCTGCAGGCACTGCAGAGCATTGGCAGCAGCCCCAACGGGCAGCTTGGCCCCGACCAGCTGAACAACCTGGCAGCGCTGCTGGCCATGGAGGGCGTGACTGCCGAGGCCATCATGGGCCTACTGCCCCAGGTGGGCCGAGCTGAAGACAGCCTTGTTGGGCAGTGCAAGCTAATGCCACGCAACCTTGCATGCTGCGTCAAGCGTTTGGAGTGCGCACTTGCTGGCTGGCTTTGCGGAGAGCATGAGTGAGAGCCAGCCGGCTATGGGGACGGACTTCTTTGCAAACATTGCTGCGAAATCCCTGGGCCTGCCTCACGACTCCTTCTGACTGGTGTTGTAGCTGCAGGAGACTGGGCTGGCTGCCTTTGGCGCTGGCGGGCTCCAGATGGACGCCCTGCTGGGTGGCAGCAGCCTGAACGGCTTCCCGGCCGGCGGGATGAACATGAGCGGTTTTGGCACTGGCGCCCCAGCCACCGCCGGGCTGTATGACAGCTTTGGCATTGCCGGCGCTGCGGCCCAGCTGATGCAGCGCCAGGTGGCGCCGCCGGCTCCTGCTGCCTTTGCCCAGGGTGGCCGCTTTGGGGCTGCAGGTGAGACGGGTGGCAGTGTGTGCTGGGAGCCTGCCTTTTGGAAGACTTTGCCATCCAGCTGCCATGCTGTAATGGCTCGCCTTGGTAGAATTTGCTTACGGGCTCGTCGACTGCGACAAGGCATGTGCTGTCACGGCAGTGCATAATGGTATGCCAGTGTGTTAGCCTGTGAGCTTTTGGCTGGCCAGCTGTTTTAATGTACTGTGCCGGTTGTGCCCACCTGCAGGCTTTGGCGGCCCCGCCCCTCTGCCCCTGGATGCCCAGCTGCAGCAGCTGAGCGCTGTACAGCAGGCAGCCCTGCTCGGCCAGCGCATGCAGCTGCAGCAGGTCATGGGTCAGGCGCCGGCGCCCGCTGTCAGCGCCGCCATGTTCCAGCAGTTTGCTGCCGGCATGGGCGGCCTGCCCCAGCAGCAGCAGTTTGTCGCTCCCCCGCAGGGCCCGCAGTTCACTGCCCAGTCCTTCCTGGCCACTGGCGGCATGGCCAATGTGGGCGGCAGTGTGAGCCCTGCCCCCGCCGTCAACTGGGGCGGCCTGGCCGGCCAGCAGCCGCTGCGCACCCCTGGCGCCCCCAACTCTCTCCTGCCACAGGGCATCCAGCTGGCCGGCACGTCCTCGACCGCCACCGCCAGCCGCTCGAGCAGCGCCGGCAGCCCGGCTGACATCCCCGTCCCCCAGATCTCTCTGGATGAGGCTCTGGCGGCCCTGTCCAAGCTGAAGGCAGCACAGCAGGGCCCCCTGGCTGGTGAGCTTTGGTGAGGCACTTCTGCGCTCGGTGCAGCCAGCTCATGTTGATGCCTGACGTGACCTGCCGGCTGCTTGCCTGGGACCTAGGACTTGATGTCTGGAACCTTGACCCTAAGCTTTGAGGGCGCCAGCCACCTTGTGCGCATGAAGAGTTTTGGTGGCCAAACAAGCGCGGGTCCTAGCCTGAGCCTGACACCCTGCCCGTGCCTGCCCGCTGTTGCCTGTTGCAGAGGTTGTTGGCCGCCACCCCTCTCCTCCCTCGGCCGAGATCCTGTCGGGCCTGGGCTCCTTCTCCACCAACTCGCCCACCCTGACTGGCAGCCCCCACCTGGGCTCCAGCCCTCCCTCTGAGGGCGCCCTGATGACCTCGCGTGTGGCTTCACTGGAGGCGCCCGCTGCCGGCCTGTGGGGCCTGGAGACCCGCCTCTGCAGCAACTGAGCGTGGAAGCTGGTGAGCCTGCCCGCTGCCCAAGCAGCTGGATGTGCCTGCAGTGCCGCAGCCCGCGCGGCGTGAATGCCCCAAGAACCTGAGAAGAGAATCGCCGGCGCGCCAACTCGCCGGCTTTCCAGCTTCTTTTCCCTGGCCTTGCGCCGCTTTTCTTTCTCTTCTGGTGATCTCGGTTGCAGTTGTGGCGGTGATGGGCATTGACGCCTGTGCCCATCGGCGCCCCTTTTCCCTGGCGGGTGCATGGCTGCCTGTTTCATTGGAGGTGCTGAACAACTCACCTCTACCTAGCCCCAGACCCCTCCTTGAGGACACAGGTATTGGAAGACCTCTTTGGTGTGTTGATTGTTCGCCATGTGGTGCTGCCTAGCTGCACTTGAAGGTTTCTGTCATGGCCTAGTACCTTTGGTGGGAGACCCGCACCTTGCACCGCCGCGTCTGGTAGCGGTAATGAACGAAGCTGCGGCACGCCACACTTTGACACCTCAGCCCTTGTTGATTGTTGGTGGGTACACTGCTACCTTTTTGGGAGCTGTGTTGTGCGGGCCGGCTTGGCATGTTGGGCACAACAGCTCTGGGCAGGGCCCTTGGTGCCCTGGCTGTGCGGCATGCCATGATGCTATATAACACACTCGCGCGTCGGATGTGCGCGGGCCGGCCTGCATTATTCCTTCGGTGCCTGGCCTGGCCGGCAATCTCAGGGCTGTAGTACGTGTTTCGGGGCTTGTGTATGGGGTGTCTTGGCTACTCTGCGGCGTGTAGCGTTTCCATTTGATTTTCCCTTGGCTACTCCGGCGTTGTACGTCGCTGTGCATTTCCGTCTGTCGAGGCTAACAGTGGGTTCCCACTGTCATCACCTGGGTGTGGGTGCTGCACCCTTTCCTTGGGACCCCATATCCACCCACGCTCAAGTCCGGTACCCAACAACACACCTTGGCGGGAGAGGCTGCGCGGCGCTTTTGTCTCCAGCCTTGCTCTAGCCTCGCTATCCTTAGTGTCGCAGATTTTGGTTTTCTGTGGTGGGGCCTGGCCCTGCGTCTGTCAACTGCAATTGGACAATACAACACCTAACTTATCCTTGGCGGATGCTGTGGTAATTTGGTGGTCGGATTTGCGTCGTTTGATTTCTACTCCGTTTTTACTCCACCCTTAGGAGGGCAGTGGTGCTTGTGAAGGGCCTCGCCGGCCCCTCCTGCCCATTCACCCTCAATTTGAGCCTTTATTCCTCTTTAGTGCTTCTGTTTGGTCGACTTGGTATGTGCGTTGACTTTGCATGGGTGCTGGCGGTTGATTGCCTCCCCTCCTGCGTAGGTAAGTACTCAAATACGGCTGTCTCTGGTGTTGATTCCTTTGGTCTGGCATATGTGCTTCGGCTCTCTCTCTCTTGGCTCCCTGTGTGCAAGATGATCAGGATATAGCCCATGATATATCGTTGGCTACTCCGGAATGAATGATGGAGGTCTCTCTCGTACCCCCTGTGTTGTCCTCAGTGTTGCTGGAACCCTTGCAAGTGGTTTACACTGTGTTTAGTCCCCGCGCTGCGCCACATTGCAACCTGCGGCGTTGGTCATCCAGTCCTTTTAATTTGGGTGCGGTCTATAGGGCTTGGACAACCTTGCCCTGCGGCTGGCAAGCCCGGGTTTTGTTTGGTGGATGCTTGTTTCTCTGTATACTAGTTGACGCCTCCGGCTGGTAATCTCACGGTCCACAATTCTGCTGGCTGTTCATAAAGAGTCCCATGTCTCTCTCCTGCCTTTGTAAACGTTATTGTCGGATGCAAGCAAGTATTGAAGGGATTGAGTTCAGACTGAAGTTCAGTTGACACCTCTACCCCAGCTAATCAAAGCACTTGCCGCTATTGAAAGCCAGCCTCGCGGCGTGGCTGTCATCGCTTTATGGGCAGGCGAGGCACCTTCAGCGCCATCTGCAAGGTGCTAACGTTGCTCACATTTCAAGATGGCTAGGGGAGAGCAAGCTGCCGTTTTCGTGACAGGCCTGTCCTCAAGTTCTACTATAGAACTTGAGGACAGCTGCATAATAATGAGCTAAGTGAGTGGGATTTGTAACAGTAGGTAGGCCAGCAGCTGCAGTCACTTGTAATGAGAAGCAGGCATAGCAGCCTTCTTGCGTGGACATGACTCGCAGACCTGACAAGCATTGGCCATACCTTGCTCCCCTGTGCATGACTAGTTGGATGGTGTTGAGTATATCACTTTGCTAGCGACGCAAGCTGCATGCAATAGGTTGTCTGCAAGCATGGTGTTGCTTGGCCTCTTACATAGAGCGCCCTTGACTTCCAGCTTCTTTTCCCGTGAATTCAAAGGCCAATCGTGCAGTAATGCTGGTACTGCGACTTGCCAGCACCTTACACCCAGACGGGTACGGACATGTGCCCAAGTCCAGGGCTATCCAAGTCTTGCCTCGAGGGATGGCAGCAGTGGAGCGCCGACTCCCTTGGCTCCTCTGGCTGGACGCTACAACTTTAATCAGCTGAAGAACATGCCGGTGAGGTTGCTAGGCCAGGTTTAACAAAGTTGACCTCAGCCATAACAGCAGCAGGAGCGCCAGGCAGCCAACTGTGTGTGGTCTCGAAAGGACAGTTGGGGACGCTGTGGCAAGGCTGACATCGCGCTCGGATTCTGCAGGAGGAGCAACTGCGCTTTGAGCTCGAAATCCGGGCCCTGCCTTCCGTAGGGTGGCGCTTGCAGCTTGCATCCAGGGTGAGGCAACATAGTTGACCCGGGAGTGCCAAACAGGCAACTGTATGCTGTCGGCGTTGCTCTCCCTCAAAGCCTGGGTTACAAGCTGACGGACAGGGTTGTTGGCAGTCCAAGCCGACCTGCTGCTCGTTGTAGTCTGTTCACACTGTACCTGCCCACACTGGCACAGCTCTGATGTTGCATTATCAGCTCATCAGGGTTCTGACCGTCAAGGGTGAATCCCTTCTATTGTGGAATCGGGCTTAGGAGCTTACTCTGCTCTTTCTTGCTGCACAGTTATACATGGCTTTGGTAGAGGAGAATATGGTGTGGTCCAACTCAGGCTCAGTGGGTGAGGGCGCCTCCTCTGAGTGGGAGGAAGGCAGTAGAGCCAGGTGAGCTGTCTAGGACATACCCAGGTACCCCACCACGTCAAATGACACCGTCTGTCACTCCTCCTCACCTGCCTTGTTAGCCACGCTGTGGATGGCGGTGAGCGATCAAGTGCAGGGAGGGAGGGAGCTCCGTAGGTTGCTGGGGCCAGCCCTTTGTGCGTTGCAAAGCAGGTGTCTTGATTAGTAGTGCGGAGTGCTTGCTGTCCCCAACGGAAGCCATGGTCTTGCTCATGGTTAAGGCCACCGCCTACTCCACACTCGCATGTGACACACCCGACAGCCTTTCGCCTGCCTGTCTGCCTGCTGCTGCCGAGGACTGACCATGTGCACCTGTGGTGTGCTGCCCAACTGTGCAGCGCCGGCGCTGCTGGCATGGCAGGTGTAGCAGACGAGGAAGCCGCTCCGCTGCTGAGGGTGCAGCAGAGTCCTTCGGGGCTGTTCATGCGCAGCGCAGAAGAGGCTGTCATGGCCAATCCCATTGGGGCACAGGTCATGTTCCTGTGGGGACACACGGCGCCCAACGGAATCAGGTGCCGATGTGTGCAGGAGGTACCCTGCATGGGGTGTGGGGGTGACAGAGCCAGGGGGTTGCTTGTTGCTGGATGTGTATATGTTCAGCTTGCAGGCTTAAGAATGGGGCGACATCTGGGCTGAATACCCTGTCGCGCCAACGTACTCGGTGCAAGGCAAGTGGCAGTCACTTGCAACAGCTATTGCTGGCAGCGAGTTACATGCACTGCCCAGAGGGCGCCGCCACCAAGTGAGCTCTTGTGTCTTAGCGTTGGCCAGCCCGCATCTTGGCCAGTAGCAGTGCAATGCTTGGGATGCAGGGTGGCAACTTCCACCGCATTCCGCACCAAGCGCTCTGTCTGGCTGTTTGACTGCGGGGAGGACACACAGCGGCACCTGCTGAGGAACCCCGCCATCTCCTGGGTCCGGGTGAGGCTCCGTCATGTGCCATGAGAAGCTATGGGGTACTGCCGGTGATGTCGTCCGCATGTTGGATGCCTAGGAAACTGCTTAGGATACCAGCCATCCCTCTTCTGGGTTTGGCTGAGGCACCTTGGCGCTGTTATGACGGTGGGGTGTTGTGATGTTATGTGTCGGCAAGCTGGGTGCATGGGGCACCTGCCGGGGAAGCCCCCCATCTTGACTTTTGGTAGGTGGTCGTGGTACACTGCAGCTTGCATGATGGAGTGGCTAAATCTTGGCTCTGTCCGCGAATTGTTGTGCAGATACCAATTGGCATGCATTGTGCGGTGGTGTGCCAGAGTCCAGATTGCCAGTGCTGATGTGGTGTGACCACATTTAGGCAAACGGGGACCTTGCTAAGGAGCCTTTTTCCGTCTTATACATGCACCTCGGCACACCTGAGTCCTTCATGCACTGGTGGAACCTGTGCTGCAGATTGACCGCATGTTCATTAGCAGCATGGCCCCTGACGCCCTGCTGGGGTTACCAGGCATGCTGTGCACGCTCAGCGCGGCACGTGCCAAGGGTCACGAGAATGCCGACATGCCTCTCCATATCTATGGCCCCCCAGGGCTTGTGGATTTCATCAAGTGGGTGGCTGGGAAGCTAGATGGTGGCAGTGCTTGCTGGGCCCTTGCGCTGTGAAGAGGATAGGTCCATACATGTGCTACTGTGGTGTGGCAGTGCAGGGTTTAATGCTGCATGATTTGGTAACCGCAAGACTCTCCTTTGCAGACCTGCTGCTGCAAAAATATTGCAGATGGGTGCACGGTGTCGGCACTTGCCCGGAGCTGCCTGTTGTGAACCCATCTAAGTATTCAACTAACATGTAGCTCTGAACACTTCGCTTGCTGTGGGATCCCTGCAGCAACATGCTGACGGTGTCTCGTACCTACCTGGAGATGCCGGTCATCATTCACGAGTTTGCCACAGAAGCAGTGCCAGAGGAGCAGCAAGTCCCTGTGGCAGTCAGTCGGCGGGCCAGGCTGTATGCCATGCGGCTGCCGCCAGACCAGCTGAATCAGGACGGGTGGGTGGGGAGAAGTGATTTTTGGGGGTGGCAGTGACTGCAGCCCTTGTGGCACGCCATGATGCCTTGGGAGGGTTTGGAGCCCAGCACAGGACTGGACAATCATGGCAGCCGCTGATTGCTGATGTGCTTTCCATCAAAGGAAGCCTAGGGTCGGGCAAACCCTGAGCAGGACCATGGCTTTGAGTCGAGAGTGCGACCAGCTGCCAGGCGACCCATGTTTGCAGCAGTGCGCGTGCCGCAGGTACTACGACGGCGAAATCCGCACGATGCTGGCGAGGCACCGGCGAAAAAAGGTGGGCGGCGGCATTGACGAAAGAGCGGGGACGCTGCCGCTACCGCTGCCAGAGGCAGGTGGGTGGCAGGCATGCTCAGGCAGGATGGGCGTTTCTGAAATTGAGGGTTGCGGGACAGTGCATGGCAATCTCCGTGGCAGCACTCACACGGATCAATAGGCTTGGTCTTCTACTGTTTACCATTGTAAAACATTGTCAAAAACAACAAGGATTATGATACCTAGTGCGGTGTCCAAGCCACAGACAAAGCAATGCTTGCATGTAGTGCAGCCGCAGTGGTTTATAATGACATATTCTGGCTCCGCAAGGCTGGCTGGTGTTCTTACTATTGACGTAAATTGGTCTCCACCTGAACGACTGGTTTTCCAGAACCATGACAGGGCTCCATGGTGTGCTGCTTGCAGGCGACCCGTCGCGCACCGATGTCAAGCTGAGCAGCATGGTGTGGACAATACGCGTCGACCACGAGTTCTTTGTCAAAGCAGCGCCCCTGCGGCATCGGCAGCCAGCCTTTGGGTACTTCATCCGCGAGGCAGACAGGTGGGTGGGGCTGCCATCAACGCTAGGGAAGGAGACAGGAGTCGCCCTCTTGGCACGGCCACGCCTGCTTGGCGGCCTTCGCTGCTGCACGGCTGCGTACCGGGGTCGCCAGCCCAAAACGCCAGCTTGCCCGGGGCATGGCTCCTTGCAAGGCACTGAAGCTGGCCCCCAGCCTGCCCCTCACTGCAGGGCCGGCAGGCTGGACCCCGAGGCCGCGGTAGCGCTGGGGGTGAGACCGGGCGAGGACTTCTCACGGCTCAAAGAGGGCATCGCGGTGCTGGGCAAGCATGGCGACCTGGTGCAGCCTGAGCAAGTGGTGGGGCCACCGCGGCGGGGGCGGCGCTGGGCCGTGGTGGGCTCCTGCCACGACTCCAGCGACTTTGCTAGAAGCGTGGGTGAGTGCTGCAACTGTCGGAGGGGCCGGCTTGGAAGAAGGGTATGTGGGTAGTCCCTACCACAACTGACAGAACCTGGCAAGGGTGGGCTGGTGCTGCGGAAGCGAGAAATGTCGGAAGGAGGGAAGAACTGAAGCAAACGGGGTTGGCAGCCACTGTCACAGTATCTAGCATACCTCGACCGTCTTGGCGGCAATCTTTTTTTTATATCCCACACCAAGCACCACTGCGCTCTTACTTTGAGACCAGGGTCTGCAGTCGTCATGCGGCCAGCCTCATCCACCTCCTGTGTGTGAATGGACTGTGCCTCCCATATGCAGCAAGGCACCCCTGATTGAGTATTGCGGATCTATAATTTCGTTCTACTAATGCGGTGTAGAGGACACTTGCGACCTGCTGGTGCATTCGGTGGAGCCGCCCCAGCAAGCGTTGAGTGACGCGGAAGCGGCCAGGGCTGGCCGCCTGGCGGTAGCCCAGAGCGCTGGTGCCTGTGCCGCCCAGCTGGCTGCCCAGGAGCTGGTGCTGTGGCAGCCATCTGCCTCCTACTTGCTGAGCGCCTCTGGAAAAGATGAAGATTATCCGGGCCAACTGGTCAGGTGCATATCACTGTGTATATGTTTCTTATGGCTTGAGTGCCGCACTCCCATGATAATAAGATGCATGGCTGGCCGTGTTGGTAGTTGTTGTCAATGCCAAGCTGAGTCCTGGCCCGGTATGCACCTGGCTCTGCCTTTTGCAGCAGCCACTGTGCTGCCCTGTGCTGTACGTGCAGGGCTGCGCGGGAGCACTTCCATAGCCCCTGCGTGAGCTTTGCGGGCACCTTCACAGCCCACCAAATCGAGCGACAAGACCCGGCTGTAGAGGCTGCACAGTCTGCTGCTGCTGGTGCATGAAGGAGTCGAGCATCGCATGGCTGACTTCTGTTCGGCGTGCTGTCATTGTATATGGCGGCAGGTAGTACAGCTTGCGGAGTAGCTAGTCTAGGTCTGGCAGGGTGCCATGCAAGGGATGCTCTCGGGGGTGATAGGTTGTATACGGTAGTAGATGTCTCTGGGTTTCTGTCTCTGGTCTATGGTTGTCTAGTCCACAGTGCGAACCACAGTGCGCAGCAGCGGGATGATAGCATATCTAGGGAACTGAGCGGTGGATACTGCAGAAGGCCGCCGCCCGTGGGCATGTCTGTTTTTTGGAAATTTCTGCTGAATTTGTCGCCTGTTCCAAGAGGAAGACCATCTCCTTGCTTGCTGACGCAGTGTCGAGTAGGGAGTTGACAACAAGTGGGACCCACGTGCTATTGATGGACTGTCTCAACTCACTGTGTAATATGGTATGCGTGGAACTCGACATCGCCTGAGACACGCTTGTTCTGTGCGATACTGCCACTATTGGCCAGTACTGCCCTCCGCGTCCTAGAGCAGGTGATGTGAACACTAGAGTACATGCACTGAAAGAAGGGCTGGTAGTGGTTGCATGGGATTCATTAGAGGATGTAGCAGGCTGTCAAAATCCAAGCCACTTTCCCTCCATGCTGCCCCTGCCATGCACTCGCCATGTTGAAAGCCTCTTCCTCCGCCCTTTCGGCATTGAATCGCTAGCCTCCCTGCTTTCAAGCCTCCCATGCCCATCAAGCGCACTCAGCTGAAGACAGGCGTGGCCTCAAACGTGATCAAGAAGCTGCTGCAAAACGAGCAGAGCGCTCAGGTTGGAGTGGGCGGAGGGAGCTGTTTGCGCCTAGGCTTGCTAGCATGCTTTCATTTCGTTGCCAGGACCCAAGAGCAGCACTGCAGGGCTTAGATTGAAAGGCACTGCATTCAAACCTTGCCTTTCTGTGCCAAGCGTTGCAGGCTGCAACCATGTCTCAAGAGCAGGACTTTGAGCTCGACCTGAACGAGCTGGAGCAGCAGATTGCCATGGTGAGGAAGCTGTTGTTTCGACAGTTGGCTAGCTAGCTGCCTGAGCAAGCAGCATCACTGTTGTGTAGTTGTGTTCAAGCCAGCTAGCCAACTGAGCCATGGTGCTGGGGATTGCTTACCCGCTGCAGGCCGTCGGTGAGGAGGAGGCAGGGCCAGCGGAGCCGCCAGCGTTAGAGGAATCGGCGCAGGTGGAGCAGGCTGCCGAGGAGGACACACCAGCAGCGCAGGTGTGCTCACATCATCCTTCTCGCTATGACCATGCAGATCGCATATTCGGTTGCCGCTGCGATTTACTTAGTTAAATGAGCTAGAGGCACAGATAGCTGAGGTGGCCTTAATACCTTGGCTCCTTGCCACAAAACTGACTGCTGACTTTCACACCGCAAGCAGCCTCGCTGGTATGCGAGTGGGTCAGATGCAAACTATGGACTGCATGGTGATGTGGGGTCCGTTTGCATGATGCAGGCCGTCGGTGAGGAGGAAGCAGCGCCCGCAGAGCCCCCAGCAGCGCCTGCAGAGCCGCCAGCAGCGGTGGAACCGACTGAGGAGGAAACGCCGGCAGCCCAGGTGTGCCCACAGCATCACTCCTTTGCTTTTAGCATGCACGTCGTCTTTTGCGAACATGGTGTTTGCCGCTGCCAGTGATGTTCAAACTCGCTTTTGCGGCCCCAAGCTGTCATGCAAATCCTTTGGTGCAGGAGGAGCCAGCGCCCCCTGAGCAACCAGCAGCGGAGGAGCCTGCTGCCACCAGCACAGATGAAGAGCCTGCCAGTGCCAGCTCCGAGCCTGCGGAGGCAGCTAGCCCTCCCAACACCAACACTGCGCCGCCCAGCAAGAAGAAGGCAGCCTTTGCCAAGCCCACTTTTGCCAAGCCCTCCAAGGCACAGGTAGCCTAAAGTTGGTCTCTGCGGCTTGGTGCCTTCAGTGCAAACTTGCTTTCCAGCCAAGCCACCCATAGCCCACACTTTCTTTTTCCAAAAGCCTGACACGTGCACTGCACTGCATGCTTCAGGACGCAGCGGCGGACACTCCACCCAGCGGTGGTGCTGGCGCTAGCAAGCCTGCTCCTGCGCGCACCAAGAAGCTCCTGCTCCTCTCACGTGCCGCCACAGGGAAAGAAAATGCCCTAGGTCAGTGTCCAGCCATATGTTATTGCATTCAGCTGATGCGGAAGGCAAGGGATTCCAAGTCAATACATTCCCATTGCAGCCCAGCACATGCAATCTGGGGCATTGGGACCTGTTGGTGTGCATCATGAGTTGGCTGATTACTGCCATACATAAATCGCAACTATCATGCAGATGCAGAAGCGGCCGCCCCAGCCAACCAGGAGACAGCAGAAGGAAGCGCAGAAGGTTATATTGGAATATAGCTGCATTGTTAGCATCCATGTTTCTTCGTTTGCGGGCATGGAGTTGCTGTATGTACAACTTTGTCAACCCAGAAAGTTACATATTCGTTTGCTCCTGCAGAGGATCAGCCCAAGCCTGTCAAGCCCACGCCCGTTGCCCGCAAGCCGGCCGCCATCAAACCCAAGCCAGCAGCAGCTGAGGAAGATGCGCCAGAGGATAAGTCAGCATCAGGCAGGTTAATAGCTTGCTTGATTTGGAGACTTGTGGCTTGCAGTGCAGTATCAGGAGTTCCCATGGATGCTTCTGCTTGCTCTTAGTTACTCAGACTGCTGCCTCTCTTGTGCCCTGCAGCTCCACAGCCACAACCCAGCAAGCCTAAGCCTGCCAAGCCCACTGCTGCCTCCAAGACACTAAAGCTGGCCGCCCCCAAGCCTGCAGCGGACGATGAAGAGGAAGCTGCTGAGGGTGGGCCAGCTCCCTGTGTGCGGGCGCGCATGCTAAATCATGCTGTCATGCTGCAGCAGCGCTCGTTATGCAGATGGTCTTGCTGGACCACACTATTCATCATTACCCCTCTGTTGCTGTCATTTGTGCCTTTTGTAGGGTCGCCGCCCAAGCCCAAGGCCGCCAAACCCAAGCCTGCAGCCCCCAAGGCCAAGCCTGCTGCTCCCAAGCCCAAATCCAAGCCAGCCGCAGAGGAGGGTGGCAGCGAGGGCGCGGCCAAGATCAAGCGTGCCAAGAACGCTTACATGTTCTTCGTGGAGGCTAACCGTGCCAAGGTCAAAGGTGGGTGGTGAGATGACGGCTTCTTTGCGTGTTGACCTAGCAAACATGATTGGCATGCCAAATTAGTATGCTTAGAAGACAGCATGACTTGTTGAGAAGTGCTTGCACTTCATACACCAACTCTCACTTTCGTACACAAGCTTGTCAGGTGCAGGAGGTCTTAATTGGGCAGCATAGGCAGGTCATGGCGCTTCCTGGTGTGTTGTTCATTTACAACTTCCCCCTGCACTGCACCATGCTGCAGCTGACAACCCGGGCTGCAGCATGGGCGAGCAGTCCAAGTTGCTGGGCACCATGTGGGGCGCTTTGGGAAATGAAGACAAGGCACCTTACCAGGTGGGTGGTGTACAGGGCACGCTCCATGATGAAGCTTTCTGGTGTGCCACTACGCCTTGGAGCCCGGAACTGCTGCCAAGCCTGGATACTCAACATCTTGGGATTCGAATGACCTCCTGGAACATTGAGTGGTCACACTTGCATACAGCAATGCCAGCCATTTCTCTTCTTACCCTCTGCAGGCGCTAGCTGAGGCAGACAAGGAGCGCTATATGAAGGAGCGGGCAGATGCAGGCATTGCTGACGGGCCTAAGCAGCCCAAGGCGCCCAAGGCTGGAGCCAAGAAGGCAGCAGTGCAGTCCGCCTTTGAGGTGCGCATGTTCTGATTCCTTTCGGGGCTGGCTTGTCTGGTACACAGCAAACCTGCTTGCCTGTCGTGTTGGAGGGGCAGCTGCCATGAACATTACAAACATTGACAACTACCCGACTGCCTCTCTGGTGCCTCAACCATTCCGAAGAAAATGCACAACCACACATGGTCTTTCCTTTCCACCTGCAGCTGTACTGCGCGGAGCAGCGGCCCGCGTTGGCAGGCGACAACCCCACCGCCAGCGCCGGCGACCTGCAGCGTTTGCTGGTGGATGGGTGGCGCAAGCTGGACGACCTGGACAAGTCAGTGTATGAGGCGCAGCATGAGGTGGGTGATGGGCTGGGAAGCTGCAGTAGCAGGGGCCTGAAGAGTTGGATGCACAAGGCTGCCACAAGTTTGAGCCCAAAAAAATTGAGCTGCATACATTCAGTGCTTCTGCGTCCACATAACACTAGCACCAAGGTTAGTATAAGCAGCCGTGCATACCCATGTGGAAGCTGTTCACCTTGCTTGCCCATGTGCTGCTTCAGGAGCTCAAGCAGGCGTCCAAGGCGCCAACCAAAAAGCGAGCAGCGGCAGCAGCCAATGGTAGCCCGCCCAAGAAGCAGAAGCGGGGTGGCAAGCGCAAGGGCAAGCAGGGTGAGCTGCGTCTCAGTTACAGCAGCGTGCACCAAAGCGGGCAGGGAAGATGCCTTTTATTCTTGGCAGGCAAAACCCGAAGGCGCTGGCCTAGCGTGATTGTGGAGCTCTCAAATTTGCTACCTCTCCCTGCTTGCAGCGGTGGCCTCTGAGGAGGATAGTGATGGGGAGATGGCTAATGCGCAGGATGCCAGCGATGACGAAGAAGCAGAGCGTGAGGTGGGTGGTGATGTTTGGTGTGGTGCAAGCCTTGTGGGTCTCGGTCCTTCCAGTTGACATAGTTGACTGCAGCATGCTGCTACCGGGTGCAGGGTATCTCATGAGACAGCATGTGTCATCTGCAATCCAAACTCACATTTCCCGGTGTCGCTGGCTACAGAATTGCGACTACAATGCCTTCCCAGCTGAGCACATCATCTCCAAGACTGCCAACGGTAAGAAGATGCTGGCCGGTGAGAGGGCCATGTCTCACCGGCGTCCGCTGCTGCTAGCTCATGTTCATGTTGCTGCGTGTGCTGGGTGAGCGAGATGTGCTTGCGCCCCTGCTCCAGAGCTTTGGCCTAACGCATGTGGTTCACACTTCTTGCCTTGCTTTGCAGGCAAGTTTTTGGTGGCCCGCAAGGGCAAAGGCTTGACTGCTTATGGTCTGGTGGACGCCCAGTCGGCCAAAATGCAGCGGCTGGGCCAGGGGTCAGGTGCGCTGGCTGTGAAGATTACCTGCTGACCATGAATCAAACTCTGTCGTTTTGACATCCTGTTGCTTTATGCTGTGCAGCAGGCATGCATTAGCTTGCCCCTCTTCACCATACATGCACCAGCCTGACCGTGCTTAGCTTGCCTCGCTTTACTATGCATGCACCAGCTTGGCTGTGGTGTATGGATTTCAGCCACGCGCTTCTGCTTCCTGCAGGCGACATGCCCTGCCCCGTGTCCCTGGAGATGCTGGAGGAGTGGGAGGCCTTCGAGAAAGGCTTCAAAAGGGCAGTGCACGATAACTCAGGTGGGTGATTCATGTTGGTGCCTTTAAGGCCAGTTGAGCAATTCTGCTCAGGTTAGTTGTTCTGTACAGTTCTCATGCTTCCGCCTGCCTTCTGCTCATGAAATGGTTAGCACAATTGTTCTGGGATCGAGCCCTCCCCATCTGCCTTCTGCATATTCACATGGTTAGTACAAGTGGGCTTAGGGTTAGGGACCTAAGCTTTCAGCTTCATCATATTGTGGTTTACTGCTTGCAGAGGGGGGTGAGCTGGTGCTGGAGAGCGTGGCTGACGGAAGCCCGCTGGAGGCATGCTTTTTCCTGGGCCAGCTGCGTCAACCCAACTACGACCTATCCAAGGCTGCCAAGGGTGATATGATGATGAAGGTGGGTGGGGTGGAATAGGATGCAATGTGCAATCCTTATACTACAACCTGTGTGTGAAGCGAGCATTCAGCCATACAGGGCTTGCTTCGTGGCCTGTGTGGCGCAACTTATAGGTTGAATGAAGAGGAGACAGGGGTGAGTGGGTCTGACAGGGCTGGATGCAGGGATGGTCTGTGTCTTGTCTGAGTTCTGTCTGTCTGGGATGAAGCAAAGGCCACTAGAACAGCAGGTGAACTTGGACTTTGTTGCTCACCCTGATCCACCACACGCCTGCGCAGGTGCCGCTGCTGGCCACCTGCCGGACTGTGCAGCGGTTGCTGGATATTGAGCGGCGCACTGCAGAGGACTGGAAGGCTCGTGCCCTCTCTGCCGAGGCAATGCTGGAAGGTGTAGCAGCAGCAGGGGCTGGGAAGGGCGCGGGGCGACCTCCCAGCACTGGCACCCGTAAGCGGCTCACAGGAGAGTCCTGAGTCTTGCACACAAGAGCTGTGCTGCAAGCTTACCAGCATGTTCAGGACGCATGGCCGGCACTTTACAGCCTGGAACTGTCCAACTCTGGTTTAAGCCAGCATTTGAGCTGCCAGCCGGGTCACAGTAAACCTTGTCAGCACTTAGCACAAGTACCGTCTATTGAGGCCAGAACTTGTAACACCGCACATGCGAGCATTACAATTACCTGAGAGAAAAGTAAAAAATTTAGAAAATGGGTGTCCAGCGCAGCACAGGCCATCAACCTCAGAAGGGGCTCACAAGTACCTGCTGACCGCCAGGCGCTTTGGTCTGTTCAGCAGGTGCTGAAGACTACACAGCTTCAACATCACTCCGCTGACAACGCATCAACCCTGCCTAGTTTGCAGCTGGCAGCTGTGGGCCCAATCCATCATGATAACAAGTAACGTAACGCCGGCATGCTGGCAGCTGAGGGCTCATTCCAACATGTCCGCCAGCGTGTTATAAAAGGCAGCAAAGTCCCTGCACACAAGCACCAGAATAGCAACAAGAATCATACTAACTAAATCAAATCCATACAAGACCAAATGTCAACCCCGCCTCGCTTTCTAAGCTGGCCACAAACATGCAGACCTCCCGTGTTGAATCCATTCACAGATGCAGCCTCACCAGGACCAGCCCCACCTGTTAAGCAGTGTCAAGCGGACGCACCTGTCATGGTCTAGCATAGCACGCCGGAGGATGGGCTCGTGTGCGGCAGGTACATAAGTCACTACAGCATCATGTCCAATGGCGGCATGCTCTGCCTCGCCCTCAGCATGTACCTGCAGCAGAGTGGGTACTGCCATCTGGCGTCTCTCGCTGTCATCCAGAACTCCCTAGCTTCAAAAATTCCTATCACTCTCAACAGCGTTGCCCGTTTTTACCAGCCATTGACCAGCACATGCAAGCCAACAGGTCCAGGCGCTTTAAGCAAGTATGAGACAAGGACACAAACATCCACCACTCTGGGGGGGAGCCGCATTGCCACCTGCCATTGCTAAGCAGCCAACCTGCCCATACAAGAACCCACATCTTGTCCGGCCACCTCCACGCCTGCCCACCCTGCCACCTTTAGCAACCCCAGTATAAAAGGGCGGCCTACGCACCAATCCAGCCACCCCCACAGCCACCCACCTCTAGGAACACCCACTCCTTGAGCGGCCTGCCCTGTGGCGCCAGCACTTGCTCGTTAAGGGTACGGAAGGCATCCAGCATCCAGGTCTTTTCGTAGTCGGCCATGTACTCAATGGCTAGGTTGTAGCCCATGGCGTAGGTAGCCTGTGAGGAGAACAACCAGGTGGTCACAGGAATGGGGCGGGGAGTGTTCCGCGTGCAGCAGGAGAGGTCAGCAAGCAGTTGAGAGCGGGATCGGCTGAAGGAGGATGCTGTAACAGGCTGTCCACACAGCGGTGCAATCTGCTGCAGCCCTCCATGCACTGCACAACTTCTATGGGCCTTGCCGGCTTTATAAAACATGGCAGGCGTCTTTGTGCCTGCATTCCAGAACTTCCAGCAATACAGCCTGCATATGGCTAAGACTCTATAAAGCTACGCACAGCACTGCCACAGGCTGGAGGCCATGGCAACCGAGTTGTGTGGCCATAACATAGCATGTACCTGCTCCACTCGGTCCGACGAGCAGCCCTGCATGATGTCCCGCATCATCTGCTCGAACAGCAGTACCGCATTTGCCGGGCGTGGGTTGGCCTCCAGCAGGGACTCCAGCGGCTCACGCATGAGGTCCTGGTACCAGGCCGAGAACAGCTCGCGGTGCGTGCAGGCTGTAGAAAAAGACAATGAGGATGTTCCAGATTTGACCATGGTACTAGTAAAAGCGTAAAACTTGTTTCGGCAGCCAGGCAGTGCAGCTGAGCTCAACGCGGGGGTGACAGAGCACATTGCCTGCTCTCAACCAACAACTTTTGCCTCCCGCACCCTCCCAGCTGCCCACCTGTCATCGATTACCACCTTCGCCTCCCTGCAGCTCACCCTGTGGCTCGTTGTTGTGCATGCCATACTCTCCCGCCAGCGGCTGGATCAGATTCTTCAACGCAATGTCGCGCCGCACATAGTCAGTCATCCCGATGGTCATCTGGACCTTGAGGAGCACCGCGGTGAAGGCGGGGTTGAATGACTCCAGGTTGAAGGCCAGCTCATGCATCACAGGCCGCAGCTTGGACTCTGCATCGGGGAGGAAAGGACACACTAGAAAACTTTGCAGGATTGAGAGTGCAGCAGACAGGCGCAATTTGCAGCGGGCAAGATGCGAGACTGTAGTCAGGGTGTAGCTGGCGAGGATGCAAGAGTAAAAAGGGGAGGCACAAAGTAGCGACCCAGTCAAGTGCGAACCTGGGCAACCCATCAAGCACATGGACCCCTTTAGAAGCAGCTGGCAACTCGAGCTCCCTCAAGCTGAGTCATTCTGTCAGTGCAGCGGATACCTACACTCTCCACCACAACGCCCCATCAGAGCTGCGGCAGTGAAGGCTGCCTGGTGAGCTGCTCACCCCAGTTCTCTGCCGTGAGGTTGGCAAGGTTGTCATTGAAGCGCCGGAGTGCCGCGATTGAGGCGCCATGATCTAGCTCTGCCTGCAAGAGCAGGTTGTTATGTATATTACTCGGTACGGGAGGGCAAAGCAGCAGTGCCGCTGGCCACTGAAGCCGGGTGAAGGAAAAGGAAAAGAAGCTGGGTGAAGGAGAAGGAAAGAAAGCCGGGTGAAGGAAAAAGAAAGCAAGCCGGGTGAAGGAAAAGGGAAAAGAACCAAGTTTGCATCTTCTGCAATGATGACTGCAGAGCGACTGGGTAAAAGACTCGCTCTCCTAGGTATGTGCTTTAACACCACCGCTCCGTGGTGTGGACTGCACCTCACCTCCAGAGCTTGCACTGTCTCCCTAGAGATCAGTTCAGGCCTGTCAAGGGCCACCTGCTGGTTGCCTGCAACTGCCCAAACAAAGCACCAGGTTACAAGCCTTAAGGTTTTCTTTTTTCCCCGGCAGACTGACCAGGCTGGGCAGCGAAGTCTGGAAGTGCAACTTATCCACATGCAGTCGGAGATGGGGTGCATCGAGGTGGCCATCGACCAATGCAACCTGCCTGTTCGACATACCGTTGCGGACAGTCTCCAAGGTGCGTGCGGGAGCCTGGACACAAACTGCTGCCAGCCTCTGCATCATCAAACCCAGCGAGTTAGCCAGGCGTTTAGGCGAGTTAAAGCAATTGTTAAAGAATATATACGCGAAACCTGTATGCGGTTTATACCTTGCAAGGCCGTGGTGCAAGGACGCATGCCACTTTCTTGGCCGGCATCACAGCCTTGCATCCCGGAAGGGCAGGCAGAAACTGAGCCATAGCGGTCGCCATCTTATTGGAAACAAGAAGGGTGTTTTGTATCGAGGGACAAGTTCGCACATATCGACCTGAGGACCTTGGGAGGGTTACTGGGAAGGAAGGAGTACGGGCGGTACACCACCTAGATGTAACCCTGGGCCTGGTGACTCCAGTTGCCAGGGCTATTCAAAGCTCAATATTGGAGGTGCTAGGCAATGCGAACAGGGGACAGGTGGGGGTCTACTAAGATAATTGCTCGCAGTGGAGGCGAGTGGAGGTCATAGGGAACCACCCGGGAGCCAGCCACACATTACCTACAGCCTATGCGGCCATGGGGCCTTCACCAGCATTTCTCACTTTATGATTCCCACCCCAGTAGGCGCCCCACTGCAGAAGCATGAAGGATGCAAGGGGCCAAACCATACACAATGTGCGCACCAAACGACGGCCCACATAATCGGATACCAAACAGCAGATACCAAACATGTTTTGAGGCGCAGAGGGTCCCCAGCCTTCAGCGTGGCTAAAGACCCCTACTGCGCAAATGTCTTGACTGCCGTCCTAGAGGTCCATACTTTGCTATGCATGCAAGACCCTATCAGACGGGCAGAGAAGGAAGGAAAGTACACATTGACCTAGACAATGAAACGGAAAGGTGGTCTACATGCAACACTTGTCCTGGGCATCCTCGATTGAAGTTCATGTTAGGCCAAGCACAATGCTATCCCTGTGCTCGGCCATGCGCAGGGCCCCTCTGAATCCTAGGCATAATCGCGCTGTTCATTGGATACCCTACTCCCTTAGCTCTCTCAATAGCTCGCTGTGCAGCACGTATGCCACCGGGAGTGCACAAGGACAAGGGCTTCCTAAGCCGTGCCTCCCCAAGGAAGCACGCACACCGTCGATAGCCTCAGCTGCTAGACAGGGAGCACGCTGAGCTGACCTAGCTGGCAGCCAGCCAACACATGGTCAAGGAATTGTGACAGGAACACCCCGAGCCGGTTTACTTCTTCTTGCTGCCGCGCACCGCAACACCCTGTGTTGTGACGCCCCCTACCATCGCATGCAAGTCCTCAACCTTCTCCGGCTCCCACGGCAGCTTGGGATGCTTCGCCTCAAAATGTATCTGCATCGTTTTCAAGTCGGGCGCTGACTGGCCGCACGCAGGGCACCTGCACCCAGGCAACCAAGGCGCGCCTCACGTAGGCTGACTGGACACTGTCACACACCCTGGAACAGAAGTGAATGCTGCTGGGCGAGTGTCCCGTCTCGCAGGGTGCATCTCCCACAAAGCCTGCTTACAGAGTCACTCACTTATATCTAGCGTGCCCCACAGATCCTCCTTTCCGGTCCTGCAGTCCAGCCTTACCGCCGCCAGCGTTGATTGTTGCCGCCTGCAAAGAAGACACCTTGGGAGCATGAGTCCGCCTGGCTGTACTTGTGCAGCCCTTGTCTTACCACGTCAGGATTGCCACACAGCACGGCCATGCGAGACTTGAGAACAACAAAGGGGCTGGCCACTTGCCTTGGCTTTGGCAGCGAGCTCTGCAGCCTGCAGAGCAACAAGAGCAGGCTTGGTTGGCTGGCGTAGGGCTCAGCCGGCAACTATCTGCCCCATGCGGACATGCGCGCGTAGCACTCCTGAAATCATGCACTCACAGTGTGTTTGGCGGGCTTAGCCTTTCCCATCTGCCACAACACTCTGCAGCCGCGCCGTCCCTAATAGCACCTGACGTGCCTACGGGCCAGTTCTTGTATATGACCGTGGGGCGACCTGCCCGTAATAGTAGGTCTGGAATGGCTTTTGGATACACTGAAAGAGTCTTGTAGCGCCGACACGAGACCGCATGCCCAGCAGGGGCTGCTCTGTGTGCGTTGCCCAGTTGAAGGAGATAAACAATCGAGGACCCCCTTGTAACGTACCTTGCATTGCAACTAACGGCTGTCCTAGAGCCCACTGCATCCTATGCATAAGGAACTGTAGGAACGTATACCCACATGCAGCCTTGTTGCAAACATGTGCGTTGTGCCCCCGCTGCGCGCCTCTCCTTCCATAAAGGCAGTGCTAGGCAGCTCGGACCTTCTGTGCCACATCTTGTCTTTCTGCGGCAGGTGGGCCGCCCCGCAGGCCATACATGTGCTCAAAAACACAACTGATCAAGCCGTCATGAACTTTGACCTGTTGCTCCTACAATTTACTCGCAGTCGCGTAGACGTTCTCCTGAAGCTGAGACGGGTGTGCAAGGGTTGGAGTAGCGCCTGTGAGAGGGCACTACGTCTGCAGCCGGTGCGAACGCAGTAGCCATCTTTCATGTCAACTCCAGCACTGCCTTTGTGCCAAAGTACTTTGCTGCTAGCTTCCTGCTGTTCTTATGTGGTGCACGTCGAGCCCGCCTCTTTCCCAGTGCTGGTTTTCTCCATCAGGGTGCAGTTTTGTTGGGTCACTAAGTGAGTCCCACTGCGGCGCTCAGACCCTTGCTCGTGATTGACACGGCTTAAACCCATGCACTGTGTTCTACACAGGAGCCACGCCTCTTGTGCCGGAGAGCTGTGCCTCTTCAAGGCGGCGGTCCCCAATCAGGCACCTTCTTTCACTCCCAGTTAGCGGGGCTTCTGTCCACTCTGCGCACAGCGCATGTTGACCTTTGCTGCTGCTTGGGCGCACATCCAAGTGTGGTTAACCTCAAAGCCACTACACGCCTGACTGCGATGGCTATCACAGCAATGCCCATGCTGTCCCGCCTGGATGTGACCCTGCCTACACCGGCCTTCGCTGTCATAGGCAGGTGTGTTTCTAATGTGGCGCTCTATACAATGCTGCCTGCACCAAATGAAATTGGCTTCAAACCGCAGTCGCCCAGGGGCTAGCAGCCCCACACTTGTCCCTTTCTCTCAATCTCTACGTGCTTGCTGCTCGTCATAGTCAAAACATGTCGACCGGTCCACCGTCTTGCAGGGTTCTTCCACGATCGCTTCACCTCACCAGCCTGACAGTGTTCTTCCGAGGGGCTTCTAATTCTGAGCTTGTAGAGGTGGAGGTGGAGGAGGAGGAGGAGGAGGAAGGCAAAGCATTCAGACGGGCTCTGCGCTGCCTTCCTTTCCTCCAAGTATGTAGCTCTCTGTAGTGCATGTGCCTCGTGCGCTGCACTGTCATACCAGGGTGCCTGCAGCAAAGGCAGTGAGGGGTATGACTGCCCAGCCATCCCGCAGCTATCCCTAGATCGCGCGCTGTTCCCCAGCTAGCACAGGTGCGCACTCGTCCGGCAACGCAGTTTCGAGTTTCGAAGCGTACCTGTGCATCTGCAGGAGCTCACCATAACCAGAATACCCATTGATGCTGAGCTTGGCTTTGACCTAATGAAGGTGAGCAGCCCCTGCCATGTGCTTGGTTGTTTCTCCTTTCTTGGCCGCTCTGTCGGGGGGTTGGAGCTCTACTTCCCCTCCTCCAAGCATCGCATGCGGCTGATGTTGCGAGGACGGCCAACCTTTGCAGTGTTTGCTGCATACACGCAGTCTGCTGCTTGCCGGAGGCAGCAAGGTGCCTATCCCGGGGCCTGACCAGCCTAGACCTCTCTTTCTGCTCGCCCAACGGGGGGCACAACCCTGCAGCAGCAGCTCTCCAGGGGGATTCGCTGCATCAGCTAGACCAGCTGGCGTCCCTCACGCGCCTGCAGCGGCTGCAACTCAACGGCCTACTGGGCGGGCAGCAGCATGTGCCCCCCGCCCTTGGCACCCTCACTTCCCTTGATCTGCAGGGCCAGGACCCAATGGTGCTTAGGGGAATCAGCAGCCTGGTGGTTCTGCGTGACCTGCGCCTGCAGGAGCTCTCAGAATGGCCCTCTGGGCTGGGGAGCCTGCGTTGGCTGACGCGCCTCGAGCTAAGAGCTGGCCGTGCGCTCGCCCTGCCCACTGGGTGT
The DNA here is from genome assembly GCA_001598975.1 of Parachlorella kessleri. Lineage (NCBI taxonomy): Eukaryota > Viridiplantae > Chlorophyta > Trebouxiophyceae > Chlorellales > Chlorellaceae > Parachlorella > Parachlorella kessleri. The sequence continues at coordinate 33,721 of BBXU01001685.1, forward strand.
GCCCTGCCACCGCAGCTGCGGCATCTGGAGGTCAACACGGACATGGAGACGGATAGCTGCCCAATCGTCCTGCCCTCACTCTCCACCCTGGGGCAGCTCCAGCACCTACAGCTTGAGGAGTGCGACCTTGATGAGCTCCTTGACAGCCTGCCCCACCTCAGCTGCCTGACACTTTTGCGGCTCAGGTTCTGCCGCCTTGAGGGCGATCTGGGAGGCGAGGGCAGCCGGCTGCAGCTGTCACACCTGGCAGCCCTGCAGCATCTGCAAGTGGAAAGCTGCACCCTCTCAGAGGCCCCAGCCGGTCTGCGTCAGCTGTCAGCCCTCACGGAGCTAGTGCTGGACAGCAACGACATCGGATTGGGCTGCTATTACTGCTCAGACGACTCAGATGATGACGATGCCATGGATGAAGGGGACAGGCCAGCCACAGCAGGTCTGCTGGGTGCCATGTATGACGGGTTCATGTCAGACAGGGCTCTGGACGAGGACGACCGCATCTGGCTGGGTCCCACAAGCCCTCTTGCTACCTTAAGCCGCCTGCCAGCCTTGCAGAGGCTCAGTCTTCTGCGACAGTCTCCCTACAGCGGCCACTGCCATCATCGGCACGGCAGCAAGTCAGCTCGGCGCCTGGTGCAGCAACAGCTACACACCTTCCTCTCCATGCCCAGCCCCACCCTCGCCAACATCACCTACCTGCAGCTTTCTTATGACAGCGGCAGCAGCGAGCAGCTGCCATGGAAAGGGTTGTCAGCTTGCCTGGCCAGCTTGCGCTCCCTGCGCCACTTGGATGTTATGCAGCGCTGCTCGTGCTGCTGGCCTAAGGGAATCAAACAGCTGCAGCATTTGACGCATCTAAGCCTCTGGTGCGTCTCCAGCGCCCCACCTTGCGCCCGGTCCGCCTTCCCCCTCGTGCCGGCCCGATTGCAAACCCTGCGGCTGGGCTGCAGGGAGGACGGCTCGATGGCAACCAGCCGCCAACCCCTGCCTCTCCCAGACAAGCTGCGGACAGCGTGCCCACAGCTGAGCCACCTGGCATGCCGCTTTGTGGACGGGCCAGCACTGGTTCGGGTGTTGCCACACCTGGCTGGGTTGACGGAGCTGGATGTGCGCCATTGTGACCTCTCCGGTGCCCCACTTGATTTGGGGCGGCTGCGGAGCCTGCAGCGTGCCAGCTTTCAGCTCTGCAGGATCTCGCAGCCGCCTGTCGGGCTGTCTACTCTGGGTGCCCTAACCAAGCTCGAGCTGCAGGGCAATGCTCTTAGCTTTGGCAGTGAGAGGGTGGTGCGTGGTCAGGCTGGCTGTCATGTAGATGTGGAGTTTTGACTTTAAACTTCAGACTTCTCTGTCCAAAGCAGCATAAAATATATCATTTTCTTAATATACTCCGTATTTCCAATTGCGTTCATACCTGCCTGCCTGTGGGAGCTTCTCCCATCAAAGTCCTGCTAAAAGCATGGCCGTGCATGTTGTGTAGTGTTTGGCAGCCAGCTGGTGTGCCTTGTTCGTGTCAACTGTATTGTGGACTGGAGGCCTCACCGCTGACGAGATGCTGCATGCTTATTGGTGGTGGGGTAATAAGGCTCTGAGGACCACGTCAGATGGGTGCATGATCATCCCCACTGTCAGATAGGGTCTGCCGGCTTGACAGGACCAACAACCCCTTCTCTGAGTCACCAATAGCCCTCTTGCAACCAAGAGGAGGGGCACCATCATCATCATCATCACCATCATCATATCATAGTGGCAAGACTCAGGCAAGACTGCATCAAACCCTGTCAGCCCCGTATACCCCTAACTCCTCTCTGATCGCACTACCTGCCACCCTTAATAAAGACTCAGGCTCATTCTGCATCCAGCCCTGTCAGTCCAGCCCAGCTCTCACTTCCTGTTCTCACTTCCTGTTCGCACTACCTGCCACCCATGCTAATAGTGGACGGCTTGGGACGCTGTAAGTTGTGGCCCTGATTCCGTACCTTTTTGGAGAGTCTGCAGCTACTAGCTCGGGCTAGCAAGCCAGGTAAGCCTTAAGACATACTCTGAGGCAGTTGCTGACCCTGGTGTCCCTCTGAAAGCTTAGCAGTACATAAGACGCCACAGACTTTCTAAGTCAGCCTACGGTGTGCCAAGGTGGATCCTATAGGGTCTTACAGGAGGAGGAGCATAAGCTCGTATTTGCAGTTTGGGGCTCCATCTTACAGGAACAGGGTACCGGCCCTGTTCCCATCTTAGAGGTGGGCTTGTGGTAATATTGGCATTCTCTCCAGCCAAGTGGCATGCTAGGGCTAGGGGCATGTGGAGGACCTTTCCATATTATCTCCTTAGTATATAGGGCTAGAATAGCTCTTGGACACACAGCAAGAGTCTATTGTCCCGACAAAATACCGCATGCACAGCAGGGCTGCTATGTATGCTTTGCCGAGTGAAGGAGAACAAAAACCTCTGTTGTATCTCGCTTTGCATTGAAGGCTCGTCTAGGGTATTCTGTAACCTGAGAGTTCAGCGGCTGCAGCGGCGCATACAGATATGATATTATAGCTTTTGTTGCGTCATGTGCGTCGTGCTGATGCGCGGCTGTCGCTCCGTGAAGGCAGTGCTTGGCAGCACGGACCTTCTGTGCCACATCTTGTCTTTCTGCGGCAGGCAGCCTGCCCCCCCGGCCGTGTGCAAGCTCAAGGCAACTGATCAAGCCGTCATGTGTTTGATCTGCGCATGCCGTGCAGTCGCGTAGACACGCTTCTAAAGCTGAGAAGGGTGTGTAAGGACTGGGGCAATGCCTGCGAGAGCGCACTACATCTGCACCGGGTGAAACACACTGTGACAGTAGCACATGGCCATGTTCAATATCAACTTCAGGCCTGCCTAGCGTGCAAAGTACTCTGCTTCTATCGCTCTGCTCGTATGTGGTGCATCCTAATGCAGCTTCTTTCCCCGTGCTGGCCTTTTCCAGAAGTGCAGCTCCTGCCTTGTCACAGGTTGGCTCCCTTGAGACTCCCCTAACATCTTGCTAATATGTTCGGGGGCTTATCACATAAACTGTGTGCCATACAGGAGCCTCACCTCGTGTGCCGCTTAGCTGTGCCTCCTGAAAGCGGCTGTCCCCAACCAGGCTCCTTCTTTCACTCCGAGCTAGTGCAGCTTCTGTCCACTCTGCTTGCGGCACATGTTGACCTTGGCTGCTGCTTGGACGCACACCCGAATGTGGTTACCCTTAAAGCCACAACACACCTGACTGCGATGGCTATCACAGCAATGCCCATACTGTCCCGCCTTGTTGTGACCCTGCCCACGGAATCCTTCGCAGTCATAGACAGGTGCGATCCTGTCGTGAAGGGCAATCGTCGAAGGGCCGTACTTGCTGCCTGCGACTGGTAATCTGGGCTTGGGCTTCAGGACACAGCTGCTCAGTGGCTTGCAGCTCCTCTTGCCCTCTTGACTCTCTGATTGCTTGCTGCTCAGCTTATGCTATGGCAACGTGACCCACTGCTTGCAGGGTTCTCCCACGATCGCTTCATCTCACCAGCCTGACAGTGCTGTTCCGAGATGGAGATGTATCAAAGGTTCAGTTCATTGAGGTGGATGACGAGGAAGAGAAATACAGCGGCACAGCATTTCGGCGGGCTCTGTGCTGCCTTCCTGACCTTCAGGCATGTAGTTGCTGAACAACCATTAGGTGCATGTGCCGCATGCTCCGCATTGTCACTCGAGGGGTGCCTACATGATGGCAGTGAGAAGCCAAGCCATTCCGCAGCTATCTCCATATGCACACTTTTTCCCCGGTAGAATAATCGAGGAGTTGTCTGCACCGCAGCTTCAGGTTTCCCAGCCTATCTGTGCTTACGTGTGCTTGTGCAGGAGCTTACCATATCCGAAGTGCCCATCACCACAGAGCTTGGCTTTGATCTGATAAAGGTGACACTGCCCCTGCCATGTGCTTGATCGTTTCTCCCTGTGTGTCGTTCTGGTGGGGCGGTTGGGTTTTCAATGCTTCAATGCTGCTCTTCCACAGGTTGCGTGAGATAGGATTTGTTGATCGTGCAACCTTGGCGCTGGTAGGATCGATCCTTGATTGTGCTTCATGTTGGTTTCCCCGTTTGGACGGGATGGTGCATGCCATTGGGGTTAAGTGCTTGGATCTTGTGGTTTGTACATGGTGGCTCCTGGCCTTTTGCTGGCCCCACTTGTGGATTCACGGCAGCACGGACAGGTGGCAGTTCGCTGTTAGACTAGACTACCCACCCCTTGCTAGTGTTAACTGCACACACACAACCCCCTGCTTGCTGCAGGCAGCAAGGTGCCTATCCCGGGGCCTGACTAGCCTGGACCTCTCCTTTTGCACACCCAAGGTGGAGCACAACCTTGCTGCAGCAGCCCTCCAGGGACTCTCAATGCTGCAGCTGGAGCAGCTGGCACCACTCACGCGCCTGCAGCAGCTGCGTCTGAACGGCCCACTGGGCGGGCAGCAGCATGTGCCCCCCATCCTCAGTACCATCACTTCGCTGACTCTGCAGGGCCAGAAACCCTTGCTGACGCTGAAGGGGCTCAGCAGCCTGGTGCTTCTGCGTGAGCTGCGCCTGCAATACATCTCAGAGTGGCCTTCTGGGCTGGGCAGCCTGCATTGGCTGACACACCTTGAGCTGAGAGCTGGCCGTGCGCTCGACCTGCCTGCTGATTATGCCCTGCCACCGCAGCTGCGGCATCTGGAGGTCAGCACCAGCCTTGAGGTGGATCGCAACCCAATCGTCCTGCCTTCCCTCTCCAGCCTTAGTCGGCTGGAGCACCTCCATCTTGTCGAATGCGATGTCGAAGAGTTGCTGTACCGCCTGCCCCACCTCAGCTGCCTCACACTCTTGCACTTGACGTACTGCTGCATTGACTATGTTCTGGGATGTGATGGTGGCCGGCTGCAGCTATCACACCTGGCAGCATTGCAGCACCTGCATGTGGAAAAGTGCAGAATCACAGAGGCCCCGGCTGGGCTGTGCCAGCTGTCGGCCCTTACAGAACTGGTGTTGGAGGGCAACATTGTTGGAGAGGTCTACGACTATGGCTCTCATGAATCAGATGACGGTGCCATGGATGAAGGAGACAGGCCAGCCAAATCAGGTCTGCTGGGTGCCATGTATGGCGGGTGCATGACAGGCAGGGATCTGGACGAGGACGACCGCATCTGGCTGGGTCCCACAAGCCCTGCTGCCACCTTGAGCCGCCTGCCGGCCTTGCAGAGGCTGAGTATCCGGCGACAGCACCCCTACAGCGGCCACCGCCATGAACAGAACGGCAGCAAGTCAGCTCGGCGCCTGGTGCAGCAGCAGCTCCACTCGTTCCTCTCCATGCGCAGCCCCACCCTCGCCAACCTTACCTACCTGCAGCTCCGCCACGATGGCGGCAGCAGCGAGCAGCTGCCATGGAGCGGGCTGTCAGCTTGCATGGCCAGCATGCCCTCGCTGCGCCACTTGCATGTCATGCAGCCGTGCCCCTACTACTGGCCTAAGGGCGTCGGCAAGCTCCAGCACCTGACGCACCTCAGCCTCTGCTGCGTCTCCAGCGCCCCACCTTGCGCACGGTCCCCTTTCCCCCTCGCGCTGCCCCGTCTGCGAACCCTGCGGCTGGGCTGCAAGGAGGTCGGCTTCACAGCAACCAGCCGCCAACCCCTGCCTTTCCCGGACAAGCTGAGGACAGTGTGCCCACAGCTGAGCCACCTGGCATGCCGCTTTGTGAACGGGCCAGCATTGGTTCGGGCCTTGCCAGACCTGGCTGGGTTGACAGAGGTGGATTTGCGCCAATGTGACCTCTCTGGTGCCCCACTTGATTTGGGGCAGCTGCGGAGCCTGCAGCGTGCTCGCTTTCAGGGCTGCAGGATCTCGCAGCCGCCTGTGGGGCTTTCAATTCTGGAAGCTTTGACCAAGCTTGAGCTGCAGGGCAATGATCTTAGCTACGCCAGCAAGAGGGTGGTGCGTGGCCAGGCTGGCAGTCATGTGGATGTGGAGATTTGACTTCAAGCTTTAGAGTACTGTGTCCACAGCAGGATTAGAACGGATGTTTATTGTCTATATAGTAGTCCGTATATTTCGTGTAGTGGTCATACCTGCCCGTGGGAGCTTCTCCAACTTAAGGCCTGCTGAACGCATGGCCGTGTATGTTATGTACTCTGTAGTCAGCCAGCTGGTTGTCAGATGCCTTGTTCGTGCCAACCGCACATTGTGGACTGGAAGCCTCACTGTTCATGCGATGCTGCATGCTTGATGTTGGTGGGCAAAGAAGGGTCAGAGGACCATGTCAGATGGGTGCATGATCATCCCCACTGACAGATAGGGTCTGCCGGCTTGACAGAACCAACAACCTCATCTCTAAGTCACCAGTAACCCTCTTGCAACCAAGAGGAGGGGCACCATCTTCTTCATCATCATCATATCATAGTGGACGGCTTGGGACGCTGTAAGTTGTGGCCCTGATTCCGTACCTTTTTGGAGAGTCTGCAGCTACTAGCTCGGGCTAGCAGGCCAGGTAAGCCTTAAGACATACTCTGAGGCAGTTGCTGACCCTGGTGTCCTTCTGAAAGCTTGGCAGTACCCCTGGTACCAACTTGAAGTCACAGCTACAAACCTGTTCTGACCACTGTCCTCACTGGTTCGTCGTCTACTTCCTTGCGCCCTGGGATCCGGTTTAATGGTTGTAACTGCAAGAGGAATCGGTGTCCACCTAAGACGCCACAGACTTTCTAGGTCAGCCTACGGTGTGCCAAGGTGGATCCTATAGCGTCTTACACGAGGAGGAGCACAAGCTCGTACTTGCAGTTTGGGGCTCCATCTTAAAGGTGGGCTTGTGTAATATTGGGATTCTCCAGCCAAGTGGGCATGCTAGGGCATGCGAAGGACCTTGCCACGTCATCGTAATGGTAGATCGTAGGGCTGGAAGGACTCTTGGATACAGGATACACAGCAAGAGTCAAGTGCCTCTGGTTAGTTTCTGTCAATTGTCCCGACAAAATACCGCATGCACAGCAGGGGCTGCGCTATTGTATGCTTTGCCGTGTGAAGGAGAAAAAGACAAATAACCCCTTACAATGTATCTCGCTTCACAATTCAAGGATCTTCTAGGGCAGTTTGTGATATGAGAGATCACCGGCTGCAGCAGCGCCTACATTACCTGATGTTATAGCTTTGTTGCGTCTTGTGCGTCGGGCCGATGCGCGGCTCTCACTCCGCGAAGGCAGTGCTAGGCAGCACGGACCTTCTGTGCCACATCTTATCTTTCTGCGGCAGGTGGGCCGCTCCATAAACCATGCATGTGGCCCAAAGCAAGCAACTGATCAAGCCGTCAACAAGTTTGTCCTGTTCGTTCCTACTTCCCTCGCAGCCGCATAGACACCTATCTGAAGCTGAGAAGGGTGTGCAAGGCCTGGAGCAGCGCCTGTGAGAGGGCACTACATCTGCAGCAGGTGCGAACATGAAAGCCATCTTTGGTACCCAGTCCAGCACTACCTCCTGTCCCAAAATACTCTGCTGACAGCGCCCTGCATCCTTAAAGTATTGCACATCTGATGCAGCCTAGTTAGTAGCGCCGCATTTTTCAACTAGGCTGCAGTTCCTGTAGGGTCACAGGTTGAGCTCCCCTTGCGGCGCTCATCCTTGCTCCCAAGTCGGGGTGGCTTATCACACGGACTGTGCAACCTTCAGGAACCCCGCCTCGTGTGTCGCATAGCTGTGCCACTACAAGGCGGTCCTCAGCCAGACACCTTCTTTCACTCTCAGCTGGTGCAGCTTCTGTCCACTCTGCTTACGGCACATGTTCACCTTGGCTGCTGCTTGGATGCACGGCCAACTGTAGTTCACCTTGAAGCCACAACACGCTTGACTGCGATGGCTATCACGGCAATGCCCATGCTGTCCCGCCTGGATGTGGTCCTACCTACACAGGCCTTCGCGGTCATGGACAGGTGTGTTTCTGTCGATAAAGGGCAGTACTGCTTCCTGCAATGCGTGCGACTGGCTTCAATAGGCAGCCGTCCAGCGGCCGGAAGCTCCTCTTGCACCCAACTCTCTGATTGCTTGCTGCTTATCATACTCTAGTCTGGCAACTTGGCCCCTGCTTGCAGGGTTCTCCCGCGATCACTTCATCTCACCAGCCTGACAGTGCTGTTCCGAGATGGAGATGATGAAAAGTTTCGGTTCATTGAGGTGGATAAAGAGGAGGAATGCAGCTGCACAGCACTTAGGCGGGCTCTGCGCTGCCTTCCTTTCCTCCAGGCAAGTAGTTGCTGGACAATGAGTAGGTGCATGTGCCGCTTGCTCCGCATTGTCACTTGAGGGGTGCCTACACGATGGCAGTGCGGTGTAGGCTGCCAAGCCTTCCCGCAGCTATCTCCATCATGCGCTTTTTCCCCGCTAGCAAACTTGAGGACTTGTCTGCACCGCAGCTTCATGTTTCCAAGCCTATCTGCGCTTACGTGTGCTTGTGCAGGAGCTCACCATAACCAGAATACCCATTGATGCTGAGCTTGGCTTTGACCTGATGAAGGTGAGCAGCCCCTGCCATGTGCTGGGTCATACTTCCTTGTGTGCCGATGTGTCGGGGTGTGGGGTTTAAGTGCTCCTCTTCGACAGGTTGCAAGCGGTTGGGTTTGCAAGGCCGTGTCACCTTGTTGAGAGCGCTGGTGGGATAGATCCTTGACTGTGCTTTATTAGCATGGGTGGCAGGTAGTGTACATTGGTTTCACGGTTCGTACGGGATGGTGCATGCCATTGAGGACAGGCGCTTGCATCTTGTGGTGTGTGGCATGGTGGCTCCTGGCTTTTTGCTGGCCCCACTTGTGGGGGACTCAGTGCAGCACGGCCAGGTGGCGGTAAGCTGTTAGACTAAATAGACTACCCATCCCTTGATAGTGTCTGCTGCATACACACAGTCTGCTGCTTGCCGCAGGCAGCAAGGTGCCTATCCCGGGGCCTGACCAGCCTGGACCTCTCTTTCTGCTCGCCCGACGTGGGGCACAACCCTGCAGCAGCAGCTCTCCAGGGGGATTCGCTGCATCAGCTAGACCAGCTTGCGTCCCTCATGCGCCTGGAGCGGCTGCACCTCAACGGCCTACTGGGCGGGCAGCAGCGTGTGCCAACCGCCCTCAGCACCCTCACTTCCCTGCGTCTGCAGGGCCACAACCCAATGGTGCTTAGAGGCATTGGCAGCCTGCTGCTTCTGTGTGAGCTGCGCCTGCAGGACCTCTCAGAGTGGCCCTCTGGGCTGGAGAGCTTACAGAGGCTGACGCACCTGGCGCTGAAGGCTGGCCGTACGCTCGACCTGCCCGCTGGTTGTGCCCTGCCACCCCAGCTGCGGCATCTGGAGGTCAGCGCCGACCCGGAGGCGGATACCTGCGCAATCGTGCTGCCCTCACTCTCGAACCTGGGGCAGCTCCAGCACCTAAACCTTAAGGAGTGCGACCTTGATGAGCTCCTTGACAGCCTGCCCCACCTCAGCTGCCTGACACTTTTGCGGCTCAGGTTCTGCAGCCTTGAGGAGGATCTGGGAGTCGAGGGCGGCCGGCTGCAGCTGTCGCACCTGGCAGCCCTGCAGCACCTGCAAGTGGAAAGCTGCACCCTCTCAGAGGCCCCCGCCGGGCTGCGCCAGCTGTCGGCCCTCACGGAACTAGTGCTGGCCGGCAACGACATCGGAGTGTGCTATTGCTCAGATGAGTCGGATGACGACAGTGCCATGGGTGGAGGATGCAGGCCAGTCCCAGCAGGGCTCCTGGGTGCAATGTATGACGGGCGCATGACACGTCCGAATCTAGATGAGGATGACCGCATCTGGCTGGGTCCGCCAAGCCCTGTGGCCACCTTGAGCCGCCTGCCGGCCTTGCACAGGCTCAGTATACGGCAACGGCTTCCCCACTGGGGCCTCTGCCATCATCGGAGCGGCAGCAAGTCAGCTCGGCGCCTGGTGCAGCAGCAGCTCCACTCTTTCCTTTTAATGCCCAGCCCCACCTTGTCTGTCCTCACCTATCTGCAGCTATATGATAGCGCCAGCAATTTGCAGCTCCCATGGAGCGGGCTGTCAGCTTGCCTGGCCAGAATGCCCTCCCTGCGCCACTTGGAGATCGTGCAGCCCTGCTCGTGCTGCTGGCCGAAGGGCATTGGCCAGCTCCAGCACTTGACTCACCTAAGCCTAGTGTGCGACTCCAATGCCCCAGCTTGCGCCCAATCCCCCTTCCCCCTTGCGCCGCCCCGGCTGCAAGCCCTGCAGCTGGGTTGTGAGGTCGGCTCAAAAGCCACCAGCCGCAAGCCCCTGCCTTTGTCAGACAAGCTGTGGACGGTGTGCCCACAGCTGAGCCACTTGACATGCTATTTTGTGGACGGGCCAGCACTGGTGCGGGCAATGCCAGCCCTGACCGGCTTGACAGAGCTGTCCTTGCAGCACTGCGATCTCTCCGGTGCTCCACTGGATCTGCGGCACATGCGGAGCCTGCAGTGTGCCCGCTTCCCGGGCTGCAGGATCTCGCAGCCACCTATCGGGCTGTCAACTCTTGGTGCTTTGACCAAGCTTGAGCTGTACAACAATACACTTGACTACAGCAGCGCGAGGGTGGTGCGTGACCAGGCTGGCAGTCATGTGAATGTGAAGTTCACCTGACCTCAGCTTCATGCTTCAGAGTTCGGTGTCCAAAGCAGCGTAGGACCATCACTCTTTCATTATATGTAACTCAGGCTCATTCTGCATCCAGCATTGTCAGTCCAGACCAGCCCAGCTCTCACTCCCTGTTCGCACTACCTGCCACCCATGCTAATATAGTCCGTATTGCAAGTAGCGGGAATCACTGCATGTGAAAGCTTCGTCTAGCAAACCTGGCATCACCTTAGAGGCAGGTTTTTGCTAGAACGCATGGCTCTGTATGTTATTTACTGGTCAGCGGCCAGCTGCTGTGTCAGGTGCCTTGTTCGTGTCAGCCGCACATTGTGGACTGGAAGCCTTAACCCAGATGTCATGCGGTTGCTTTAAGGTGGTGGACAAAGCAGGCAACCTGGAACACGGCAAACGGGTGCATGATCATCTTTTTCATCCCATGGTCAGAGACGGTCTTGACAGTGCACTGCAGTGCCAACAGGCCTTTTTCTGTGAGTCACCAGAACTTCTCTTGCAACCAAGAGGGGCTGCTCAAGCTTAGTAGAGGACTCGTACCGCGGTATGTTATAGCCCTTCTTCCCTGGGAGAGATTTACAAGTACTGGCTAGCCATAGTAGGGCCAGCAAGCCAGGCAAGCGTTAACGCATACTTTCTACTGGCTCAGACTTCAGGCAAGACTCAGGCTCATTCTGCATCCAGCCCTGTCAGTCCCAGCTCTCACTTCCTGTTTGCACTACCTGCCACACATGCTGATGCTGTGACTGCAAGTTCGCACTGGGAGTACTTGGTTTCGGGAGGGACATCATTTTCGGCAACTGCTAGCAACATGATCATGCCCCACTTGTCTGACTGAGGCGGGTTACATGCCCCCAGGGTTTCTTTTTTCGTTTTACAATTTGGCGACGTTTGGCTCCGGCCATGGCACCAAAAGCAATTTTGTAGCCAAACTTTGGCTCCAGGAACTAAACTTTTGGCTCCGGGGGTTGTCTTTAGGTTCTCAAAATTTGACTTAGGGCTGGCATGGCCCTGGGTTATGGAAGCTGGCCCCGGTGTTGCTCCTTTTTCTTACACCTAAGCCTGACGTTGCCAATCAGCTTCACTTTCCCAGCATGTTACCGGCAGGCCCTCAGCGCCACATGTAACAATGATCCACAGTGTACCGGCTGCCTGGCTGGCACACATAGTGGCGATATGCTGCTGATCTTTGGCGCCGCACCTTCGTCGCGGCTATAGAATTTAGCCAAAATCTTTGGCGACGGCGCTACGCACCGTCGCCGAACAAGCCGTCTAGCGCTCAATATTTAGCCAAAGGTTGGCGAAATCGCCAAAAAAAGAAACCCTGCATGCCCCACTTGTTACTTCCTTGCGCCCGCGGGAGCCGGGTTCCATGAGGTGGAGAAAACGGTGTCCTAGTTTGGGCAACTAAAGACGCCATAGAATTCTTCGTTCAAGGCAGCCTACGTTGCTGGCCAAGGTGGATCGTACAGCTTCTCACAGGAAGAGGAGCATGAGCGCGTATTTGCCTTTTGGGGGCTCCAAGGTGGGCTCTCGAAGTTCTTTTGTTTCTCGGCACAGCTCAGCTGCAAGCGCATGCTATGGGCTAGGGACATGCGGAGGACCTTGCCACGTTGTCCTCCTGCCATGCCTTGCTGCCAGACTGTTACTAAGACCTCCTCCTGCTGCAGGGGGACGTAGAGCAGGCGTTCCCCGAGTATGACAACTATGAGGCTGCCCTGCGCTGGGGTTTCGTCCGGAAGGCAAGTTGAACCGGGCCCTCTCTCTAAGGAGGGCACCGCTGTTATCACTGCGGGTTACGTGTATTGATGTTCAGGTTGATCACAATTGTAATGGCAAGCACAAGTACACAAGCAGACAGACTGTCAGGTGGTCCAGCAGAAGTAGTTGCCAAGGTTGTGTGGCAGAACAGTCTGTTGCAGGGGTTTACATTTAGAAGCTTTGGTGGCAATGAAGCTGACGTCCCACATGACCAGTATCTTGCGATGCAGGTGTATGGTATCCTGGGCCTGCAACTCACGCTGACAGCTGTAGTAGCCACTGTCATTATGACAGTGCAAGGAGCACGGGATTTCCTTCTGGCTACGCCAGGGGTGTGGATAGGGCTGCTTATCTTGACGCTTTTAAGTAAGTGCAAGGTTATGCAGGCCGCGACTAGCTTGTGGCCTGCTGGTCATGCTGCCCAGCGGTTGCCAATTGCAGACCTTGGCTTGACGAATGCCTGTGGAGGTGGTATAACCCATCACCATGCAGTGTGCCGTCAAGGGAGTTGGTATGCAATAGCTCTGGAGACTGCTTCCTCTGTTTGCAGCCATGATCCCACTCTATATCTACCGGCAGAGCCATCCCACAAACTTGCTTTGGCTCGGCCTTTGGGTGAGTGAAACTGTGGCCTGACCTTTATGAGTCACTGCTGCTGGGCTTCTGCAGAGCGCGTGCCTTCTGTGTTGTGCCTTCTTATGCCATGCTTCAACCTGTGTTTGCCCCTGGACAACTTCAACTTATCAAGCCCCCTGCTCTGATTTTTGTAATCAAGGCGCACCTATGTGGGATTTTTACTGATACGTGCAGACGTGTTGCGAAGCCGCCAGCGTTGGTGCGGTGTGTACGCTCTACCAGCCAGCGGTGGTCATTGAGGCGGTAGCCCTCACGGCGGCCATTGTGATTGGGCTCACGCTGTACACCTTCTATGCCACCAGCAAGGGGGTGGACTTCAGGTAGGAGGGCGAAGAGGGGCCAGGGAGCGCGCCTTGCGCCCCTTGCTGGACAGGCAGGCACGCAGACTGAGCAGATGGCACCTATTGCCAGGCACATGGCTAAGGCGGCCTGCCACTGTTATTGACTCATGGCCCCATCTGCCGGCCACTGCTTCCCTGCTCCTCGCCGTGACGATTCCGCTTCCCTGGCCCAGTATTCGAATGGCTAGCGCATGGCATCGCATTGTGCAAGATGTGCACCCGCGTGCCCCACCCTGCTTGTGAGGCTGTAACCACTTTGCTGGCCTGTGACTGAACGTTGTGGTATGTGTCTCTGCCCTGCAGCTTCATGGGGCCGATGCTCTTTGGCTGCCTGATGGCTGTGTTTGTGTGGGGCATCCTCCAGATCTTTTTCCCGCCAGGCCCAGTGGGCAGGTGAGACGTGTGGAGCGCTGCTGCGTCTGCGTGTAGATAAGCAGACGTGTGCTGCGGGGCAACAGTTTTTGCTGCTCCTCCTCTCTTGCACGCCTTTCTCTTAGGCCTGGGTAGCTCTGGCTGGACATCCTTCCTGTTGCATGCTGCGTGATGGGCGGGCAGTGCGCATCCCCTAATGTGCAAGTGGCAAGGTGGATAGGGTTAGGGTTGAATGGGCCTGTGCAGCTGACCGACATGGCAGTGTTAGCCCTCCCCTTCCCCCACCATGCCCCGTCTGTCTGTCCCTAGTGCTGGCGTGGCAATATGGGGCGAGTTGGCTGCCCAAATCTCCTGCTGCAGGACAATCTACTCTCTGGTGGTGGCTGTCCTGTTCTGCGGCTACATCGTGTTCGACACCCACATGCTGATGGAGCGCCACAGCCTGGACGAATATGTGTGGGCCTCTGTCTCGCTGTATCTGGACATCATCAACCTTTTTCTACAGATCCTGCGCCTGCTGGGGGACCGGCGAGAGTGAGAGGTGACAGTGCTGCCTGAATGCCAGCTGGTCCCTGACGATGAGATGAGCTGTGTGGATGCTTGGAGGTTGTAGGGTGTCAGCTGTGGCACAGGGAGGTGTTGTGGGAAGTTACCCAGGTGCGAGTCTTGTGAGGGTTGTCTATGGATGGAGCAGCCGCAAAGTGTTGACATGGGGTCTCAATTGCACGCTTGACCTAGCAGTCTACTTTTGGTATGTCGCCATGTAGGGTGACTCACATGGACAGGGCTATTGTGGTAGGTGTAAACCCTGTCTGTCTGTCCCTCCTGCCTGCCACGGGATTCGTTTCCTCAAGGGAACTAGGCAGATTTTTGGAGACGGGATGCACATGGCAGTGAGAGGTTAGACAGCAGTTTGTGGGTGCCAGCTGCGTCATTTAGCAAAGGGAAGAGCAGGGAAGTTGCGAACAAGCACGAAGGCTGTCGACAGTGGTGAACGCGAGAAAATTGGAGCGGGTGGATGCACCTGGGGTTCGCTTGGGGATTAGGCAGATTTTCCTTGTAACACCAGTGTGGGACTAGTTGTCGCCGTCAGCTGTGAGTGCTGTGTTGCTGCTGCTTTCAGTCGAACACACGTCGACTGAGTCTTTTGTGGCCTGACTTTGGTTATGAGATATTAGGTAAAGGAACGGCTTCCTGGGTCGTTCCTGAGGTTCCATTTCCCAAAGCTGCAGTTAGAAAGGCAGCAGTTGTAGGGAACGATAACCTGACAGCAGGTGGTCATAACATTCCTGCCTTCTGCACCTTCATCACTGCAGACTCTCAGATCACTGCAACCCAGCCTTATAGAAGTGTAGGTTACATGCCCAGGTTCAGTGACTAGATGAACACTATGGCATAAATGCTGTCGTATAAAGGGCCAGGCACATACCATGGCTTGCTGCAGAGATTGCGAGCAAGATTCCAAACATCCTAGTTCGACAAGGCCTCCTCCGTGATGAGGTAATGATAGATAGGAAAGCCCTGTGAAATGTTGCCAGACTTTCAGCAACTACACCTCCAGCTGCCACTGATCAACACCTCCTGCTCTGCATCGCACCCCGTGAGGCAGGCCAAGCAGCCAATACGAGGAGAGTACAGAGCACACTCACGCTCGCGTCAAAAGGACAAGTCACAGCAATAATGTACAGCTGTCAGAGGGACTACTGGCGGTGACCGCCTGTGCAGGAGGCCACACCTCAACAAAGCGGCTACACCTGCCCACCACTGACATAACTACGCTGCAGCGGGCCCCCTCCGGCCCGTGTCAGGGCTAACACAGTATGCCATGGCTCCTGCTCTTGGCCCATTTCGTGGAGTATGACACGCACACTAGCCCGCAAGCCAGTGTCAAACGGTTGGCCACGTCCGCCAGCGCCGTGCTAAGCCCACTGACGATCTCCCTGCAAGCCGGCTACCTACTCCTTCTTCTTGGCGGGTGGCCGGTACACTCCAACCACCACCGCATGGTCTCGCTCGTAGGGTTCCAATGTCACCTACAACCAGGTCAAGACGAAGTTCTGGTTCAGTTTCCTGAACGCCAGGACAAAAGGGCGCTCAGGTGTAGCTTTCTAAGCAAGGTGTGGAAAGGCCTCTCCCAGCAGCTGCCACCTTCTCCTCCCCTCAACCATCACCAATGCAACATGCACACGAGCAGCTAGTTAGCGGTCTTTGGTACCTACTCAACCAGTGGCAACAGCTGACAACCGGCTCAAGCCCCTTGGGACGTCCAACCCTGAGCCACACCAAAACTCGCCAGTCCCGAATAGCTCCTCAGTAACCAAGAGAGTTCACCACACCCACCTTAACGTGCCTTCTGGGGTGCAGCCACCATTCGAGCTGCTGGTCACTCTCTGACAAGCACTCCCATCCACCTGGGCCACTCAAACCTCAGATATACATAAATCCTGCCCCCTGTCACCACCGCCAGGCCAGCTATCACCCACCCACCTGCTCCTTGGGCTTGAGTTGCTGCTCCTGGAGCTTCTTGACCTCGCGGGCAAACACTGCCTCGGGAGGGGCTGTGGAGTCGATGCAGCTGGCCTTGATGGAGATCACATAGTTGCCACCATTCTTCAAAAAGTACTGTGAGTTGAGGCCTACGATACGGGCCTGCAGCACAAAAGCACCCCAGTGTTTCAGAACTGTATAATACAACGAAGAGGTCCAGCTTCAAGGGCATTGATGCAGCTGTGTGAGAGAGGTACGTGGGCACAGACATGCGCAGCAAGTTGTCCCACCATGGTCATCAGCCAGCCTCTTGCACACTCTCGGATGGCAAGTTCGTCGCACTTTCCCTGCTCCCCGCTGCACCCCTCCGTGACCGTCCCAGCATCAAATCCGCTACAAGGGTGCCGAATGCTTTCAGTCCATGCACCTGGCGGCCCAACCAAACAGAGTCGCCCGTCCTCGCACTGCCTGCACACTCCTCTCATCACCAAACCCGGGTTCCTCTCTGCGCCACGATGCTCCAGCTCTCCCGTGCCCACCGCCTCTCAGCAAACCCTCCCTCCCTTACAGGCAGACCAAACCGCGATTGGGGCGCGCACCTGGTCTGGCTGCGCCACGTCAGCGAACACGACATCCACCATGGGCACCAGCATCCGATACTTCTGCGGGTGCCGAGCATCCTCGATGATGGGGATCACGTTGGGCCGCTTCTTGGCCATGTTCACAAGGTCGCGCCCAGAGCGGTGCGAGAACTCCACAGCGTACACAGCGCCGTCGGGCCCCACAATGTCAGACACGTGCGAGACGCTGGTGCCGCTGGCTGCGCCCAAGTACAGCACCTTGGTGCCTGCAGAATTGAACAAGAAAAACGAGTAACAAAACACTCATGCAGTGGCTAGCCCAGAGCATGCCTGTCTGGCTACACCACCAAACCTCATGCATCTAATACCCACGCCACCATTCTAATGGATTACGCTTACTGACTTCGTCACGTGATCTCATCACTGTCCCACCCCTCGAATACTGAAAAGCCATCCAAACATGGTTAGGAGAAAAAACTCCCCTGTGGGTCACCAAAGATCTCGTTGAACAGCTGCGTCAAGGGGGCCCGCCAAGCCTCTTCAGGCGGAGCAATACAGCCCCCTTTCTGCCAACCTCCCAGCCAGCTCCATTCCAGTTTCGTCCCACCTGGCTTGATGTGTATGTTGTCCACGCCCGCCAGCACCGCGGCCGCCAGCTTGGACCTGAAGGGGTTCCACACGCGGTACTCCGTCTTGTCGCCGCCCTCCTGCTCCACCGCCACGCGCTTCTCGCCGTACACGCTCTCGCCCGGCACCATGTTCTTGGTGACCAGGGCGTCCTCCTTGCCGCGCGCGATGAAGATGCCAGAGTGCCTGTGGGCCTCAACCATGACCTGCAGCCAAGGTCAAGGAAAATAAAACTTCTCGACCAGCCCCTGTGACACATGTCCCATGTCAGACTGGGGTTTAGAGTTGCTATTGCCAACCCCCGCCTAGGGCCGCAGCGCCAAAATACTGCAGCCTGCCCACGGCGGTAGGAGCATGGAAAGCTGTCATGTTGTGCTTGTCGATGTCCAATCCTCGCCGGGCTAACCTTGCTGCCGCCCTTCATTCCGCCCCTGCCGCTGCCGCGCCCGCCGCCCCTGCCGCCGCCGCGTTTCTGCACGCCGCCACGCGCCCCAAAGCCCCTGCCACCGCCCCGGCCGCCACCGCCAAAGCCCCCGCGACCACCAGGGGTGCCACGGCCACCGCCAAAGCCCCTGCCGCCTGCACTCCAATGGCCAGCGACACAGTCCTATAGGCATCTCCGTAGCACTGAACACCAGGCGTAACGTCCAATATGCCATCGGCGTGCATCCCCGTCCTACAAAGTCTATGTTCTCCAAGGCAGCCACACAAAGGCCTCCCTTGCAGCACGAAAGCACAACACACCCCATCCCAGATGCCCGACAACCTCGGCAACATCTTGCGACCACTCTTTAGCTCTGATGCTAACTGAGAAAGCACAACTAAGTCCAACTGCTATCTGCTTCCCAGCTGTAACGCCCTGGCATGCAAGCGCTGCCCATGCATGCAAGGCAAGCCAAGCCCACCTCCGCGACCGCCTCCTCTGCCACCGCCTCTTCCTCCTCTTCCACCTCCTCTATCGCCGAAGGCCATGATGCAGGAGTGCTGCTACCGGATGGCGCCCACAGATGCTGCTGAAAACAAAATTCTCGCAACGTGCCAAGACCACCTTCGGACAGCGACACTTAGCGTTCTTAGACTCAATTGGGTACTGTTCAGTAACGATGGGACACTGAGGAGGGTGCCTACATGGCCCTAAACCCTCCACGCGCGCAAGGGAGCCATCTCGGTAAACTTAAATATCACTGCCATCAGAGCGTCTGCAAGGGTTGCTGATATCACTGAAGGGGGTCTTCCAGCGCAGCACAGCCGTGCCCAAATGGGGTTCAATCCGCCTAGTTGGGCAGCCCAGCCAAAGCGAGCAGCAGCCTTGGAGGTAGGCTCTGCAACGCCTGATCACCTGATTCAGGCTTCTCAGTTTGCAGACTTTGCCTCCTGCACAGCTGATAGTTGCATGAGCGCTTGACCCCTGGTTCTCTTAACCAGCCTAGCCAGTGTTGGTTATTGCAGGGCCAGGGGCAGCGCTACTCTCTGGCTGAGAAGCCCTTCTATATCGTAGGCAGGGAGGGCGAGGTGGATATTGCTGTCAGCGACCCTTCAGTCAGCCGCGTCCACGCAGCTATAGTGCACCACCAGGACGGGCGCATCTACCTCATCGACCTGCAGTCGGCAAGTGCTGCTGCATGGCCTGTGGCATATGCCTTGCCCGCTTCTGCCTGAGCTACAGAAGCAGACGGAAACTTTAGTCGGCCGCAGCAGGGCCGGTAAGCCCAGGACCCAGTACGGTCCTGATGACTGGCTATGCTGTTGCCATTCCCTGCAGAGGGAGGGAACCAGCCTCGACGGTGTGAAGGTGCCAACCAATAGGCCAGCAAAGTTGCGAAACAATGCAACCTTGGCATTTGGGACCTGCCCCGCCAGCTTCTCCTTCACCTGTGAAGAGCTAGGTGGGCGACCTCTCTAGCAATTGGCCACTGCAGCGGTGGACCCTGCCGGAGCACAGCATACCCCTTGGCGTGCAGGGCAGGTGTTATCCAACGTGTGGCCCTCTGCCTTGCTCCCAAATCTCAGTCATGACCACTGTCACTGACCTGGTGTCTGTCCACTGTACTCGTGCCAGCAGCCGCCGAGCCGCCCACTGCACCAGGCAACGAGCCGGCACAAGTCCGGGCCTCGCATCTGCTGGTCAAGCATAAGGATGTGAGGCGCCCCTCGTCCTGGAAAGAGCCCACTGTGACCCGCACAAAGGCAAGCCTCAAGCCTGGTTGCAGGCTGTAGCCTGGGTGGGTGGGCGGCCTGTGGGGTCCAGTGCCGGGGTTCGAGTGTGAATGTGGGGTAGCCGGTGGCTCCAATAGCCACAACACACTGTGCTCCTTTTGGATGCACATGTGTGTGCTCTACTCCTGCTGGGTCAGGTGGCTATCTGCATGTCTAGGGGACTGGGTTGCATAAATGGCACCCTCCGTCCGCCTGAAGCCTGAACTCAAGCCCTGGCTGCTCACGGATGAGGTGCTGCAGGCTGGCCTGGCACGTAACAGCACCATTTATATGTGTTGGGACAGGTATTCATACTCACCAACTTTGGGGCACTGGGGAGTGAGGGAGGAGGTAGTCAGTTCCGCTGTGGACGGGCAGGGCAGCATCCCGAGAATCTGACAATTGCTTATGTGGCTGCCTTTTCAGGAGGAGGCATTGCAGATGATCCAGGCCTTCCGAGAGCAGCTAGTGTCCGGCCAGGCTGACTTTGGAACATTAGCGTCCAAAGAGAGCCACTGCAGCAGGTAAGGGGTGTCAATAGCTCAGGCTCAGGCATGCAAGGAGCAGGCACCTGCCAGCTGCCTGCCCGCTTATCCAGTCTGAACCTCCACCCAGTGACATACTTGATCGCGCTGCTGTCCCTTTCCCGCAAGCGTACAAGCCCTGAGTTATCTCTGTGATGGATGCAGCGCACGGAACCAAGGGGACCTTGGGTTCTTTGGCCGAGGACAGATGCAGAAGCCCTTTGAGGACGCCACGTATGCACTCCAAGTTGATGAGCTGAGTCAGCCAGTAATCACGGACTCTGGAGTGCATCTGATCTTGCGCACTGCATGATGGATGATGCAGCCTGACTGACGGGAAGACGCTGGACACAATGCATGAGAGAGATCTGCTCTGGCTTCGTGCTGTTTTGGGAAGTACATTACTTTTGAGTACGATGCGTGTGACTGGAAGGGATTTGACAGCAGCTTGGCCAGCTGCGCCGTTAGCCAGGAACATGGCTGGGGGTAATATGTATGTCACGATGGTGGCAAGGTTGTATTACGGTCGACAGGCTGGCTTCATGGTGTTGGACGTCACATGGTGTTGGATAAGTCGTCCCGCACTTCTATGTTGGATGTCATGGTTTCGTGAGTTGGGACTGTTCAGCACGTGAGTTTCAAAACAAAGTGCATGGTGTACGTGTGAAGCATGAAAGTAACCTTAGTTTGCTGCAGGGAGGGGCCCACTGGAGCAGCACTCAGGCAAGCCCCAGACACGACTGCATCCAGCCCCGTCAGTACAGTTCAATTCTACCTCAATTCGTATTGCCTGCCACCATCAAACAAAGATCCTGTGCGATGCAGAACAGAACTATGTGAACGTTGCTTAGAGACCCTTGAAGTTTTATTGATCGGCTAAAACACCCTTAGGGCTGAAACACGTTGGGCGCTCCCTTTCCGTTCGAGCGGGTCTTTAGGACTAAGGACAAGTAGTGGTGGTGGCCTAGTCGGCCACAAAAAAAGGGGCGAAGCCCCCCAGAACGGAGCTTTTATAGAATCCCCTGGAATCCCCACAGTGTCAAGCTTGCCTGGTGTTGTCCAGGGAGCAGGATGCCACAAACATACATATCAGTCACAACGTTAGTCGCTACGGCAGCGGAGGCGATCCGTGGCCGGGCATGGCCGGCCACGGCAGAGTGTCCCGGTGGCGATGCCTCCCCGGCACCCCAACCTCCCCTCCATCCAAGCCATGGTGTTATCCTTGGCGGTTGAAATGCGCTTGAAGGAGATATGGAAGCTCGTAGAATGGAGCAAACGCAGATATGTCCTTCCCGCGAGCGCAGACGCACACCTGACGTTCCCGCGCACACACACACAGAGTAACCACAAAGGGGCTCCGCCCTGCGGGGCTTCGCCCCAAAAAGATCTCAGAAACTTCTGCGCCTCGGATCGCAACGTCAGGCCTCAGGTTGACGAACGGAGGATGACACTTGTCGGACATGCAGGGATGGTTGGACGTTTGCTCCACGCCGTCAACTGGAGCGTGCGGATACCCTCTAGGCACACGATATGTGCTCAGGCAAACTAGCAGGGCCGCCCAGCATGCCGCCCAGCACGGTGTGGACTTTCTTTTCTTGATGAATCCAGGGACAAAGGACAAGTTTGAATCCCGGAACCCTCGTAACCAGACTTGCGTGGCTGTACAGCAGAATTGGACTCGCAAAGCATTTTATTGTATCGCTCCAAGTGTCACACCCCCAAGGTGAGGCCTGGCTTCCGCTGATCAGTCCGCCTCCAATTGCAAGTGTGCCCGCACCATCCATCTTGTGTATTCGGCAGGCACTGTCCTCGTTGTTTCGTTTACTTGCTTGAAGGGGCTGACTATCTGAGTGGCGAGCCTGGTGTTGCAGGCAACACTCACAGACGCGTCCAGCTCGCGTGCCGCGCTGCGCCAATTGACTGCAATAACAAGGTAAGGAACAGTTGCAAGTGCCAATTCAGCGGCATATGTGTGCTGTGCGACTGCGGCCTGGCTGGTCAACCATGAGCCCGCCCACACTGGTCATACATGATCAAACACACCTACATATCGGGGGCCTTGCCTGCTGTAGGTCAGCTGTGGCAGCAGCCCTATTAAGGATATCAGGCGGTCAACCCTGGTCCGAAACCCGCTCCGGCATGATGCTTGTTCAAATGATGCCCGTGCCCCCTTTGCCAAACTATGGCTGCATGGCGGAGGTGAGGTGTTCCTGAACATCGATGCTTGGCAAACAGAAAGGTGTCAGCACAAAGACTGGCACGGGACGCCTACTACTGCTGGCCTTGACCCCTCGCCTCCTTCCTGTGCCGGCTGTGCAGGTCGCCACTTCAGCCTTCCAGAATGTGGCTGCCGCTCCTTCCAAATTGCCTCCCAGGTCTCCCTTGTGAGTGTATTGCTCGAAACTGCCGCCGCTTGGTACCTGCGGCTCCTGGCAAGCCAACGTGTATGCCTGTGGCGGCCACAGTGTAGCCTGGCCTACGCAGCAGCAAGCCTTGGGAGGCTAGGACTCAGCGCAGGGCCTAACTACCGGTGCCACTCAACTGCAGGCTGAAAGGGGAGGAGATCTCCTGTACCTGCGACTCCGGCGGCTCCTCGCAGCATAGCGCCGCTGCGGCAGTGGATGACCATGCGCCAGAGGTCACCCAGAGCCCGCCGTTGTGGCTGGAGGGCCTCTTCACCGCAGACCTCTTCAACCCCTGCCCCTGCCATGCCAACGTGCGCAAGAACGAGGTGAGCAAGGCTTTTCGGGCGGGCTTGGGGAGGCTAAGGCATGGTAGTCTTGCTTAGCCCCATGCATGGACCTGGTAATATGGCTAGGCGGAACTCTGCCTTTCAAAGACCCTCAGGGTTGGCTGCCCTCAGGGTTGGCTGCCAGTTTGGTTTGCAAGGCAGCTCGGTAAGTCCCGTCGTATGCCTCTTCCTGCCGCAGTGCAATTTTTACTGCCTGGCGTGCACCGCAAGCCGCGGGCGTGGAATGTGCAAATACTGCCTGGCGGACCACAAGCGGTGCAGTGGGCAGGTCTTTCAGGTGATTGTGCGGCTCGGGCAGCCCGGGCGACTGCAAAGTGCACTGCTTGAGCGGTCGTGTGCATCACTTTATAATGCTTTGGCGCTCTTTTTGCGCGCCGCAGCTGTCTGCCGGTGATGCTGCGCTCTTGCCGTGCGTGTGAGAGTGAAGCAATGCTGTGGACAAGGGCATGCTCATGTCAACCGACCTCACATGAGCTGATGGTCACGGTCCTGGTACTAAAAGTTTGCTCCACTTTGCACTGCTGCAGATCCGCAAGTACATGTATCAGACGTGCGTACATGTGGACGACTTGCAGGGCCTGTGCGACACCTCAGGGGTGCAGGCCTACTGCATCAACGGCAAGCGTGCGGTGCTCATCCATCCCAAGGTCATGACACCAGGCCAGCAGTGCCCAGTCTTTGACAACACCTGCAGGTGCGCAGGTCGTGAGGGTGCAGGTTGCCAGCTAGTGAACAGTCAGAGGCAGCCTGATCCGTGGCTTCAGGGGCTAATGGCATGCTGTTGTAAGCTGAGCATAGCAACGCATGCCAACCCCGCAAAGGCAGCTGGTCACACCAAGGCTTAGCGGTTTTCTCCTCTGCTATGGAGTGCTGTTTGGTCGACCCGCTGGGCGAGCCTATTAACTTCCGCTCCTGTTGCAGGGGCTGCGACAAGCCGCTGCGGAACGACTGCCAGTTCTGCTCGCTGAAGTGCAAGGTCGACGTTCAGTACGGCCGTGCCCCACGCACGCCAGAAGCGGGCGGCCTGGATGTTGCACAGCAGCAGCCCAGGTGAGGTTGGGGCTATTTCTGCCTGTAACAGACACCTGGAGTTGAGGCAAACCTGCTCAGATTGGATTGCCACACCTGGAAATCTCTCTGGGCATACAATGCCTGGAGCGCAGCTGCGGATGGAGAGGATGAAAGGGAGCAGGCAGCAGCAGCCCCACTTGGTGTAGACTCCTCCCACCCCGAGCGGTGCGATGGTCTTTCATTCAAACAGCCCCGCCCAGGAGCATGTTCTCGCTTTCGCTGCCTAAGTCGCTTGGATGCTTTCCTGTGCAGGGCGCCCATGACCAAGCCCAGCCCACCTGCCAGCGCAGCTCCCTCCATCAGCCTGTCAGAAGAGGAGGGCTCCGCCCGCAGCAGCTACTCTCGCTGGACCTCAGCCAGCCGTGGCAAGAAGCGCAAGTGTGACAAGCCGCTGCGCAGCTTTGTTTGCTGAGCCTTGGGCTCCAATCGGTGGCTACGGCAACGAGCGGTGAGCTCTACTATTAAAGCGCCTAGGGCTTTCCGGCCCTCCTTGCTGCTGTGGCAACTTCCACTCGCTTCTTGCGCATCAGGTTGGCCCTCCCTCCTTGGATTGCGACCGCAAAAAATGGGGTGCGATTGCGGCCTCCCGTAATAGGGGTGAGGCTGGCCCAGCCAGTCGGCAACACTTAAAAGTTGTGCAATAGACTGTGGGGCTTGCGGTTGTGCCTCTCAAAAATAGTAACATGATATTTGCTGTTGGACTCCTGACCAGACAGACAACTCCTTGCGTTACAACCACTATTTCCCCCTAGTTTGGTTCTAGCCCAGCATGCTGCACCGCGGGCGGCCTCGATGTCATAGTAGGTTATCATCTACTTAGTCACTTGGCCTATTACTCCTTGAAAGACTCTTTCTTGATTTGTTTAGTACCCCCTGATTTGCTCAGTAGTGCCTCGAGTCTTTGTGACTGTCTCAGCTGCCAAATACAGCTCTTGGTTAGGACTAACATGCATACTCAGTGTCAGTTCCTCGTTCATGACGGGCACCTGTATGTTACCCAGCTTCCATAAAAATTTTGTACACTATACGACCCTTCCGTGCCGGCCTACTGATTGAGCTGCTTGGATTTTGCGGTGGATGACTATGTTGTCACCTGGTTCTGAGTTTTGTGTTGGGTGGTTATGTTGTGGCAAGGTTCTGGGTTTTGTGTTGGGTGAATATTAGCATGGGTGGCAGGTAGCGCAAACAGGGAGTAGAGCTGGGCCGGACTGGACAGGACGGACAGGGCTGGATGCAGAATGAGCCTGAGTCTTGCCTGAGTATACGTTGAATATGTTGTGACCTGGCTCGTCACTGGCAGCCCCAAATGTGTGGACTGCGCTTTCTACTCCTACATTACACCTTACTGATTTCCTGTGCATGGCTTTAGGCTTTATAGGTGAGCATGTACGCCTTTTGTGTACTGTCTTCTGGCTTCACCATACCCTCTATGGCCGCGTGTGGTCAGAGGAATTGTGGCAGCTGCACACCCCTGAGAGATGGGGCGCACCCATGCGTGCCCTCCCAATGCCTTGGCTAGAAGTGGAGGAAGACCTGTTGCATTTGCCAAGAGCTACTATTGTCCCTTGCATGATTGTCCCTATACGTATCATGTCGCTTGTAAATCGCGCTGTGTGATTACAGACTCCATACAGAGTTGATCTGAGGACGTAACATGATTGCAGCCTTCCCCTAGCGATGGGCGGCAAAAGATGACGTGGCTAGAACCAAATACGGCAAAGACAACGCCACCAATGCAGTAGATCATAGCAAGCTCGTCTTGCGGGACTCGCCCTGTGCCACTGGTAGCTGTCCTTCAGATGGCTGCTCTTGCTGCCCTAGCCGACCCTCCAATAGATCCCGTAGTTGCTGCTTGTCAACAATGAAACCATACCGGAGTGACAGGTAGTATTGGCGGTCACCTGCAGCAAACAACTGAAACTCAAGTCCATGCATGACTCGTCAGATGCTTGTTCTTGAGTGAGACTAGCAGTATGTGCCTTACCCCAGTATGGACCTTCTCTAGACCATGTTAAAAACCAGACCTCAGGGAAATTGCACAGCATTACTGCATACAGCCCTGTCAGTCAATATGCCCATACCTCCTCTCTGATCCGCAATGCCACCCATTTTTACCAAAGAATGATATGTAAACAAACCATATAAAGCCCTGGCAAATAAGAGATTACCCTTTTCCAAGCGATACCCTTCCTGTGCTTACCTTCTACATCGACTGGGATAAGCATTTCCTGGAGCATGGAAGCCCTCACTTGGGGCAGCACCCCCTGTAATGGCGGCACGATGGCTGGCAGCTGCACCTCGATGTCCTGCGACGCAGCAGCAGAACGGCCTCTAATGAAAGAGAAGATGGGAAAAAAAAGTCGCTGTGGCCCTACAGCGAGGGCTGTGTCGTTTACCAAACCCATACATCATGTAACCTCACCCCATAAAAGAACATTTACAACCTGCTGTCAAGCAGCCCTGTGCCTATGCACCAAGGCTCCAGCCATGCGTAACCTACCACATCGGCCGCAGCCCTTGCAGTCCGCCTCAACTGCCTCAGCTTACAACACCCGGGCTCACCTCCCGGTTGCCCCAGAAGTCCAACACGCTGAACCGCGCTTTGGCTGGGCAGCCAGCAGCGTCCCTGAGCAGCGACAGCTCCCCCACATAGCGCCGGCTATAGTACCAAAGCGTGGTCGAGGCCACAGCACTCCCTACCAGTAGGGAGCTTGCTATGACTGCCTGCATAGCTGAGACCTCACCCTGCAGGCAGTAGCAGCCCCGCGCCAAGCGTGGGTGGCCCCTATGAGACGGCAGTTTCTGCATGATGCTGCAAGGCAGTCCTACCGCTGAAAGCCAGGTGGGACAATTTCGGAGGCATGGAACTATCTGCACTACCTGCTGGGGTCATGAACATCAACGCAAGGATATCTGCCCTCGATATTCACCAAATCACATGCCACTATTGAACCGAGGCAGCCCAGCAGTCCATCCCAGGCTTGCCTGAGAGAGGAATGTCGTGATGGGTATTGCCAGAGCTGCCACCCCGGACAGCTGGAATATCTTCATTCTAACCAGCAGCCGGAAGAGGCGCATACCTCGCCCCCGGTAGAGCACTTCCTTGGTCGGACCAACCGGCTCACTAGGGGAGGGCTGCTCCAGCCCGGCAGGCGCCCCGCCCATGGCAAACCCAGACCGGTGCGGCGCCGTGCTGAACCCGCGGACTGTAGGCAAGCTTGACACCCCAAGACTGGGCTGCTGGTCAAGTGCAGCAAGGAGGCTGCAGGCGAGCGGCACTACTGGCAAGGACCTCCTGCTTCCCAGCACTACTGCTTTGCTAGGAAGGTCATGTACTAGCCAGTGTGAAGCGTCACTTGTGCCTGCCAGTAGTCTAGGGTCGCTGGGTAGCAGTCTTGCCAGTGAGCGAAGCATGGTGGCTGGAACACAAGGAACAGAACCCTGGTCAGTTGGCAACAGGTCTATCTGCAATTTTCATTAATGATTACGACTCTCCAAAGGTCCCCTTGAAGGCATTCGGAAAGGCATTGAGCGCTAGGGCGCAGCACTCTTGACAGCCAAGGCGCCAGGTATGAGTAGTGAGTCAGTGGGGCTGGGGACGAGGACTACTCCTCTTCCCGCAGATCTCCCTCATCGTGACACATCGCAACCTTCTGCCTCGATACTTACAATAAGGCATGACGGAGAGACAGCGGAGGTCTCTGCGACACGAAGCCTCAACCTAGATCAGCCTGCGCGCCTAACGCAGCAAGGATGAAGCCGGCGTATATAAAGGAGACGGGGTTAGGTAAAGGTAAGCCGTTCGAAGCAGTGCTAAAGACTGATGACGGCGTTTGCAGCAGCAACCACCCTGTCCCATGACCCTGTCCCGGTGCGTGTCTTGTAGAAGTCAACCCCTTCGAAGGTCGTGCATAGCAGTGTGCAAGGGTACAGGGGTTCCCAGCAGGCTAGCAGGAAGCCGGTATGCTGTGTTGAAGCAATGCCACAGCACATCAGCGGGGCACCGGCAGCAGAGGCTGGGAAGGAGCTGGAGCCCCTGCCTGAGCCTGCTACCGGAACCTCTGCGGGTAATATCAGCACATCAACCGTGCTGCCGACATAGTGTCAGCAGCTGTGATGCATCTGGCATGAAAATCAGGTTACATGTGGACTTCATAGAAGGGCACGCTTTTTACTTTGTACATGGTATAACACAGCAGCAAGAACCTCTCCGTCCTGGTAGCTACCTGACCCGCACAAGCACTTCTTATCTACCACTTGAGATGGCCCGTGGGTGCTGTGCGTCCTCAGTTCCGTTGGTGCCTAAACTAATTGGCTTTAACACCCCCTTGTTCACCTCACAGTATTGTTAGGATTACTCACGATGCCATCAAACTGCTGTTGCCAGACACAACGACCGAGGCACGGTCATGCGAGCAGGCCGAGCCTTCGCTTCTAACTGCGGTTCCTTAGCAAGTCAATGATACGAAAGTCAATCACTTTCTCAAGCCTCACTTAACTCTGCAGGCTCAGCCGGAGCAGCCCATCGATGCTGGAAGAACTCTTTCAAGAACATGACGAAAGCCTGCAACAGCGGGCAAGGGTCATACCAACATCATGACAGTTCTTACTTGTGCAGACACAAAGGCAACACTGCTCACCAGTGCGGTAGGACCACTGCCTAAAACTCACATTTTTTGACACCTCGCCCCCTGGAAACCGCTCCTCCAGGGCTTCCGCACTTAAGCCACTGCCGCCGAGAAGCTTGATGCCCTTCAAGCAGGAGTGGCACAACTAGTGTAGTGCAACAGCGTACTGCCACCTGATCATGCTGCCGTGCGTCCTTACATTGGCATTACTGCACAAGCCAAAAGGTTGCGTGCAGCAAGCACAAGACAAGGCAGGCAGCCTTTCGTGCGTTGCATCGCAGTGTGGAAGGCATGCTGCTGTGTTGGGCATGCTCGACTGCAGTCTGTGTGGAGTTAGGCGATGCCTCACCTTGCCTGCTGCCTCTAGTGAAATGAAGCCAGTCTTGGCTTCATCGAGCTGCTCAAAAGTTGACTCCAAGTTGGTCTCGCTTAAGAGGCTGGAATCCTTGCCCTGCTGCAGCTCTGACAAAAACAGCTGCAAAGAGGTGATGGGGTCTTCAGGCTGCTCAGTTAGAAGGTGGGCTGTGAGGTCCTGCAGGAGGTTGAAGACCACAAGCGATCAAGCGATCAAGGTTTGGTCGCCTTCAAGCGACCAGTAGGCAGCTGCTACTTGCCTCCAGCAGCTGTTGTATGCGGTAGTTCTGCGAGTAAGATATCATAGCTGCTCGCTCGTCGGCAGACGAGGCCATTCCTCAGAAGGTGGCCTTTCTGATCAGTGATCAGTGAGCGCCAAGAGCAACTGACGGTGCAGATGCAAGCCTGAAATCTTTAAAAGCTCTGAAAGGAGTTTTGGAGGGAGGGGCGGCGCGTGGGCCTTATGGTGGTGAGTTGCAGAGATCCTAGAGGCGCTCCCGCCGCCGACGACAGATGGTGCCCACTGGCTCTCAGCACACAGAATGGGTGCTTTGGGTGGTGCCAATGCATAAGGTTGATACTAGGGTCAGAGATGTAGTAGCTCTGGTGTGTCAGGGCTCAGGGTATGCTGCCAGAGCTTGCATGGCAAACTGAGTTAGCTGTCAAGTAACTTAAATCGCGACTGGTATGGTGGTAAGGAGCCGGCCTTCTTCTGAGGCTAGCTGCAAGCACAGCCTGGGCTCCTGCCGGCATGGGATCCACATGTTGGCAACCGAGCTGACACGGGGGGCTGGGTCTTTGCCCGAGCACAGCGCCTTATCAGACAGTCCATTCAAGCTACAAAAGCAGTCTATAGATTGTAATCGGTAGGCAACATGAATAAGCTCAAGCAGTCGGGCCGGGTTAATACCAACCTTGCCAGGAACAACAGGCTAACACACCAAACAATGCCTCAAATAACTGCAGTGCTGTCTAAAAGTAGCAATGAAGCAGAGTAGCAGTATTACACATTGTTCATCCAAGAGAAACAAGGTACACATACAACAGCTGGGGCAAGGAACAACGAAAGTGGGTACATGGCAAGGCAAGGCAGGGGGTTCATCCGTCAGTGGAGTATGCAGCAGGCTCCTGCTGGGCTCAGAACCGGGCCCGGCCACGGCCCCTGAACCCACCGCTGCTGCCAAACCCTCCGCCCCTGCCGCCGCCGCTGCTGCCCCCAAACCCGCTGCCCCGCCCGCCGCTGCGCCCGCCGCTGAAGGACCCGCCCCGGCCGCCGCCATAACTGCCACCATAACTGCCGCGACCGCCAGGAGTGCCAAAGCCGCCGCGGCCGCCGCCAAACCCACCACCGCTGCTGTACCCGTCGCCCTGCCTCTCTTGCAGCTCTGGGAGGTTTGAGGGCATAGTGAGGTGGGGTGCGCTGCGGAGGTCGTGCTCGTCCTCTGCCGGGGTGCCGCACTTTTCAAGAAACTCCTGCAAGGCGAGGAGGGCGTTGCATTTCGAGCAACACGTGCAGCAAACAGGGGGTATGCTCATGACCCCGAGGTCCAAAGGCAGCAGTGCAATTCCAACGACATGCGACTTATAAGGCTCAGGGTGGGTGGGATCCCTGGAGGGAAATAGTAGAGATCACCCACCTCCACAAGGTTGGTGGGCACATCGAAAACGGCGCCCTTGCCGTCCTTGGTCAGCGTCATGCGCTTAACCTCGTTCACGGTGTCCTCGTTGGGGATGTGCTTGCGCAGGAACCCAAACACTTGCCCTGCAAAGGGGGGAGGCAGGTGTGCTGGTCAGGCTGTGGTCTTGCCACACCAGCCGCTGCAGCACAAGCATGCACCCACATAGGCTGCCAGCGGGGATGACCAGCACATATGAGAAGTAAAACCCATCAAGTGTTCATGGCCTCGGTAACCCGCCCAAAATGTCATTGGCACCTGAAATACGAACACAAACACCAGCACCAGCTGCCAGCAGCCTCGAATACGAGTGCGTATGCAAATACTCTATCCTCCCCACCTGGCCTGTCCATCGAATTTGGGGTGACAAACTGGAGCGTGGTGAAGTCCTCGTGCGCCGTCAGCAAGCTGCGGCCCTTCATCTGTGTGTGGCCGGTGATCTTGGCGAGGGCCAGGGCCACCGCATCCTCAGGTGAGTCCATGGACTGCAATTACAAATGGCAAACTCACACAGTGCTTCCCCCTCGCGTGCAAATAGAAAAATGCTCACCACTGCCAGAGCCACCGTGGCCGCTCTAAGTAAGTCCATGCCAAATCCAGACAGAAAGAGTGGAAAGGATCACGAGATGCAAGCATCTCACCGTCAGGGGTGACAGTGTGAGCACATGCGCATCAAGACCAGTGTGACCGCACGAAAAAGCTGCCGCTGAAATAGCCACAAGCGGCCCTGCAGCCTCGCCCAGAAGGCGGTCTGCCACCGACATACAGCCTCAACAACACACGCCAAAGCTGACACTACCAGACCATACCCTGCCGCGGTGGACCGCCCACCAGCAGCAGCGGCAGAACTCTTAGCAGCTGCTTGGCCCTCCATCGTCACAGCATAAGGATCACCCACCTCCAAGAGCTTCCTGGCTGCTTCCCGGAAGTGCGTAGCCACCGAGGCATCCATCTGGGAGAGCGCCTCTACCGCCCGCTCCCCAGCAACCTGAACCACAGCATACACAGCATTTGGTGTTAAAGTCACTGAACACCAACGCGTATCCTGCCTTGGGAGAGCGCTGCCTAGGCTTCCTTCGAGCGTGGGAAGCGGGTTCGGCTGATACCCCTCAGTCAGGAAAAGACTTGCAAGGCAACCCTACGCAAGCTTATGCACAGCCGAGCGGCCCTGAAAGGCCCAGGTCAGCTTGCAGTTCAAAAAGCGCGTGTTGCAGGAGGGCACAGCGAGCGGGTCATGCCAAGGGTCTCTCCCGCTGTTGTAACTCCTGCCAAGCTTCCTTTCCGGAGCACATCTGCTGCAAGCCTCAGTCCAGGGGTAGGCCGCAGAAAAAAATACTCCGGTTCTTTTTATAACCTGACACGCACAGCTTAGCAAAACTGATCCTGAAGCTTCACCGCTTTTGCACGCATGGCAGCTGACAGCATATTGCCATGATGCATACCCCCACACTCTTCCCAACAAATGGCACCCCCGCACCACTCACCCCACCGACCGCACTCGGGAATCGCTACATGACCCCGCGTTTGTCACACAGCAGAGCTGCCCAGCAAGGCCTTGCTCCTGGTCACCTCCCACCTCCCTAGCCCAATAGAGGGCAGCTTACCTTTGCCATGTCGGCAGGCTGAGGCGCCCCGACGCGCTCAAACTTGAGCCCAGCTCGCTGCTGGATGAAAGGGATGAGCCCCTCCTTCTTGCGGTCAACCAGAGTGATGCTGACACCCGTGCTGCCGGCACGCCCTGTCCGCCCTGCGGCACGCCACGGCACAGACAGGCAGAACGTGTCACGCATTGTTTGCTGTTGAAGAGATGGACACACACATTGGTTGGGAGGCAGAGACGGTGAGAGGATGGCAAGCACCTGTAGCCAAGTCCCGTGAGAAAGCTGCAGCTGGACACCACCTCCATTTGGGACCACAGTGCCTCCAAGACCATTATTAGGTAAGCAACGACATCTCGGCTGGGAGGAAGCACCTGCCAACTCCTGGCAGACCGACTTCTAGCCCCTGGCATGACCCCTGACTAAAGCCTGAGGTGCCTCAGATACCGTCCTAAAGGTTAGTGCAACATCTGCTGCGCGCTCTTGGCGGCAGATCTGAAGATGCCATAATTTAGTCATCACCAGCACCTCAGGACACCCCACTTGCACCACACATACAGATCACACACAGCGACTGGCACAACGATTGGTTGCAACCAGCTGAACCCCGGACGACCGCGTCAGAGTTGCAGGAAGAGCTCAGATACCGTCCTAAAGATAAGTGCATCATCCGCCAGCACGTTTTTATGCTGGCTCTGTAGATGCCATCTTTTTTTGTCGTCACTGCTCTTGCCAGCCCAGTACATCCAGTGCAGGCACGCAGAGTGCACACCGCAAGCAGAAGAAGACCACCGACGATGGCAACTGGCGCGCCTCAGGTAATACGTGCGTGTAGTTTGGCATCACCGAGGGTCTGCACTACAGTTGGGTCATCACAGGCGGCGCCAGACCCTACTACCATTCTAATGTACGCACCACGCACTACAGCAGCTCCCCCAGGACAACCCACCAACCCGCCAGAGTCCCCTCCCTGCCACGCCTCGCTGCCGCCCCACCTGAGCGGTGGATGTACGTCTCCGGGTCCTTGGGCGGCTCCGTCTGCACCACCAGCTCCACCCCGTTGATGTCCAGCCCCCGCGCCGCCACGTCGGTGGCCACCAGCACGTTGAACTTGCCGCTGCGGAACCCCGCCAGCGTCACCTGCAGCAGGCATGGACGCCGACAGGTAGCGGTCATTTTGCCCCACAGCGAAGCCCGCTAAGTCACCAGCAGGAGTCGACGCCTCCGGACAAGCCGCCAACTGGCACGGGTGCCAAAGGATCATCAAATCACGTGCCTGAGGCCTGGGCCCCTATGTTCGTGTGCCCTTGTGGGACACGCTGTAGCTAACACTCCGCTATTGTATGTGGTGCAACGCTCCCCAAATGTGCATCCAGCATGCCAGTCCCAGCACACACCCGCTGCCGCGCCTGCCTCCCAGCCCCCGCGATGTGCCCAGCCACCGGCTCACCTCACGCTGCGACTGGGGGATGTCGCCATGCAAAGCGCGGGCGCCGTGTCCCTCCGACAACGCCCCCGCCAGCTCGTTTGCATCATTCTTGGTGTCCGTGAAGACAATGGTGCGGCCGCAGGCGCCGTAGGCCCGCACAAGGTCCGCTACCACGGTCGCACGCTGGCTCCAGTGGCAGGGCAGCAGCAGGTGACGCACGCTGGTGGAGGCCTGCGCACCAGCAAGCACAGCATTACACAAGCACTGCCTGCACGAGTGCGCAACCAGTGGCAGGGGAAGCAAGCACGTAGGCAGGCAGGCAGAGGCTTGCAGTGCAACACACATACATGCAGTGGGTATGCGGTGGATTGCGCAAAGCGCCCTGCTTGAAACCTGTGGCAAGGTTTGCAACCGGCTCATCTATCCTTCATGCTCTCACCCACCTGACCAGCTACTGCAGAGTGACAAACACTCCCCTGCGACCGGCACTTGCCCGCACACAGTCATCCACTTCCATGCCCCCAAACCACAGCCTCCACTGGGAATAGGAAGCAGGAAACAGACAAGCCTGCCACCCACCTTCATCTTGTCGCTTCCCACCAGGTCCACCAGGGCGTGGCCCGGCTTAAGGAAGCGCTTGGTGATGTCCTTGACCCAGCTGGGCAGGGTGGCCGAGAAGAGCAGCGTCTGCACTTGCGCCACGTCTACGCCGGCGGTCAGGATCTTCTCCACATCGTCCACAAAGCCCATGTTGAGCATCTCGTCACATTCGTCCAGGATGCGGAACCTGCCAGCCCAGGAGAGGCACGGAGCAAGCGCTCAGACAGATCACCCAATCACCCAATCATGCATGTAAGGCATGGAGCGATGCCTCAGAGAAAGAAGGACACCGAAGAAAGGGGGCACGGCCCATGGGACGAGTCAACCACGGCAACACAAGTCTGCAGGGCCGGGGCATCCAAGGCAAAGGCAGCTGGTGGACTCAGGAGTGCCGCAGGCAACCCGGGACATTCACTCTCGCCCGGGCTCTGGGAGGCTGCAAGTGCTCCTTGCTGACTGATCCTAGCTTGATCCTGACGGGAGTCCCACCCGCGACAGCCCCGCACCCCTGTCCCTAAAACTCAAGCGCTCCTACCTGAGCTTCGACAGGTTGAGCGTGCCCCTCTCAAGGTGGTCCTTAACCCTGCCAGGCGTCCCAATCACCACGTCCACCCCCCGCTTGAGAATCCCCTCCTGGGGGCCGTACTGGGTGCCGCCATAAAGCACCACCGTGGACAGGTTGAATGCCTTGGCGTAGTACTCAAAGTCAGCAGCAACCTGTGGGTGTATGGGGGCACTAGAATGGCTCGTCAGTCACTTGTTTGTTCAGCACGGCAAGGCAAGCCAACAGCAAGACAGCTGGCACTTTTGCACACCAACAAACAACAGTTTTGCACCGAGCACCTCCGAACAAGCCCCTCCCCAATATCCCTTGGTGGAACTGGGGCCGCGGCAGACAAAGTCACCCTCAATGTGCCCCAACAGGGTCAAACTGAGGGCGCTCTCCCAGTGCTCACCAACACAATTACACCCACAAACAGCCCTTCCACCCCACACCTGCTTGGCCAGCTCGCGTGTGGGTGCCAGCACCACCACCGACGGCGGCCTGCCAAAGGCCCTCCTGCCACCCGCAGCCGGGCTGTCCTTAGAGAGCAGCTCGACGATCGGCAGCACAAAAGCCAGCGTCTTGCCGCAGCCAGTGCGCGCCCGGCCCACCAGGTCCTTCCCAGCCAGCACTGGGGGCAGGCAATCGGCTTGGATCGGGAAAAGGGCCTCAATCTGCTTGGCGCGCAGCAGCGACTTGACCGGCTCGGACAGGGCAAAGTTGTCCAGGGACAGCGGGTTGGCGGCGGGGGCGGCAGGCTGCTGGGTGGTCTGCGGTAGGGGGGAAGGATGACAGGCACAAGGCGGTCAGCACAAGCCCAACAAGTCCAGCGACGCCGGGCCGGCTACCACAGTCGGGTGTATGGCAACAAATCCAGACGATGCCATTAGCACATGGCGTGCTGCCCTAATACTGCATCCTAACATTGACAGCCTAGCCAAGAAGCGGGGCCTCTCGGGGTCTAGACATACAGCAAGCACCCGGCCCCACCTGTGCAGATGCCTCGCTGTCGCTAGTGCCTGGGGTGTCCTTCTTGCTCTTTTTCGCCTTCTTAACCTTCTTCTCATCAAGGGCGGGGGTGCCTGTAGCACCCTCTGCCTGCTTGCGTTTTTTCTTCTCCTTCTTCTCTTTCTGAGCCCCATTGGCGGCCTGCAAGCGGTGGTGCCATCTGCTCAGCTGCTGATTGCCCAAACGCACCCCAATAGTCAGCACCTGTCAGCACCGCCATGAGTGGGTTTTACAGCTGCACGTCGAACGTGTCTACCAATTGATGCTGCCCAGGAAACAACACATGCATCTAACTCGGCACGAGCCCCTATTCAGGCAGTTACAAAGCTGATGCATGCAGGTTGCCAATGTGCAAGAGTACACGCACGAGCAAGGCCTTTCTCTAATCCATTGACTCACCGTCTCTGCACCGGCCATGACGTCCTTCTTGCGCTTGTGAACCTTCACGGCGGAATGCTCTTCCTTACTCATGGTGGCTGCCTGGGTACTTGCTTGGGGCTTAGAAGTTCCCTAGAGCCAACACTAGTCAGTTTTGATTCTCAAAAGAAGGAAAGAGGGCGGCCGGAGCCATGGCGGCCCGCTTTGGGCAGAAGGTTTGGCAAAGCAGGCTCAGCAGTCAGCCAGAGCTAGCTACTCTTTGGGCAGTTTAACACACATTGGCATCCGTTGGCTTGCTCTATTCTTAAGTGCGTCTCTGTGGTCATAGCATCTGCTCAGTATGGCTGGGCAACTGGGCTTGTTCTTCAAGCCTGCCTCTTGCAAGGCACCTCGTGCCAGCAAGCGGTGGAGACAGGCAGGTTGTGTTCATGCCTCTCTACGAGGCAGGACGCCGGCAGCAGCAGCAGTCGCAGAGCTTGCTGTTCCTGCTATAGACCATGACGAGGAGGCAGCCTTCTGTGGGAGGGAAGGTAAGACCAAGTCACCACCGGCTACAGTGGTACAGCACTGGGGATACTGGGAGCTCCTAAATACGAGTGTGCCTCTTTGTAGTTCTGGCAACAAGGCTCCACCAGTGCAACAGCACAACCTTGTGCCGTCTGTAGCGATACAGCTGAACTTACTTCGTGCTCACTTGTGCAGGGCATGTGATGTCAAGGCCCGATGTTGCTGGCACAACAACTTCAAATGGCAAGCGATACCATATGCACACGTTTGGCTGTCAGGTGCGAGTTGTTATGATAGCTCACCTCTGTTTCAGTCCCTAAAGCTCGTCTGCGTGGCAGTTTCAGAGCTTTGCAGTCATCATGTTTAAGGTGTTGAAATGCGCATGGCTCACTGCCATGCATGAGAAGCATGCACCCCTGCTAATGTTTGTAAGAGCACAAAGTCCTTGCCCGGCTGTTTCTGATATTGCTTCTGCCGGCCGAGCATTTGGCCAAGTCGCTATTGATTCTCTCTCTGACCTGTGCGCTTTTACTGCTTGCAGATGAACCTGGCTGATTCTGAGCGCATGGCGGGGGTGCTGGAAAGCATCGGATACTCCTGCGCCGAGGACCCCTCGGCCGCCGATGTGCTCATATACAACACGTGCAGCATCCGAGAGAAGGCGGAGCAGAAGCTTTACTCAGCGCTGGGCAAGCAGGTGCAGAGTGTGGCAGGCTGCAGGCAAAGGCAGCGCGCTGTCCTCAATGCTGCACTGGCTGAGTGCTGGGGTGGCTGTTCATGTGAGAAGATGAGGGCCGCACTCTGCCTCTTTGCCGCCCTCGGCCACACCCAGCAGTGCTAGGAGCAACACCCCCCTGAAAGTCTTAAATTGGGGCCGGCGACCCCAAACATATGATGGCGTGGGCGCGCATGCCGCAGGCCAAGCGTAAGCGGCAGCACATGGGCGACCTCAAGATCGTGGTTGCTGGGTGCGTGGCGGCCCAGGAGGGGCAGGAGCTGCTGCGGCGGGTGCCGGAGGTGGACCTGGTCATGGGCCCGCACCATGCCAACAGGTGCGCATGGGGCGTGTGGGGTTAGGAAGGCGCTGGTCCTGCTGGAGGAAGTGCGGGCTGGGGTGGGGGTACGCGTGCTGGTGATGTTGATGTGGACCTGGTCATGGGGCCGCACCATGCCAACAGGTGCGCATGGGGCGTGTCTTGGGAGGGTGGCGGTCCTGCTGGAGGTTGGTGTGCAGGTTGGGGTGGGGGTACGCGTGCTGGTGGTGTTGATGTGGACCTGGTCATGGGGCCGCACCATGCCAACAGGTGTGCGCGTAGGGCGTGTCTTTGTAGGGTGGTGGTCCTGCCGGAGGTGGTGCGGGTTGGTGTGGGTGGGTGGGTGGGTGGGTGGGGGGTTATGTCTGCTGACAGTGCTAACGTGGATCTGGTGTTGGTGCCACACCATGCATAGGGACATACGCCGGGAGGGTCTCTGTCTAGGGCCATGAGGTGACTGCTAAGCTGGCCTGGGCTGCAAAAAGGTGTGCACACAGCCGGCAGACACCCTCTGGAGGCCAGCGCCAAGCCTGCCTGTGCGCAGGTTGGGGGAGCTGCTAGACCGCGTGGACCAGGGCAGCCAGGTGGTGGCCACAGAGCACGTGGACATCCTGGAGGACATCACCGCGCCGCGCCGCGACTCTGACATCACGGCCTGGGTCAACGTCATCTACGGCTGCAACGAGAAGTGCAGCTACTGCATTGTGCCCCTCACCCGCGGCCAGGAGCAGAGCCGGCGGCCGGAGCACATACGCAGGTGCGCGGCACCCTGAAGGCTGCATATTCTTTTAGAATTGATGGGACGGACTTTTAGAAGAGTCCGGCCCATCAAAAGTCTACCCTATGAGCGATGCTTGCTTTAGGCATAGCCACTTTGCCATCCGCTTCTGACAAGCCGAGCAGTGATGCGCCTCCCTCACACTCGCTCTCCGCCCGTAACCCGGAAGGTCCCAGGGGCCCCCGAGGCCATGTGCTACAGTCACTGGCCCGCCGTCCAACCATTTCCCAACCAAACAGCAGCCGTGCATGTCCACCACAGCTAATTACATCACACCCACCAAGGGCCCCCTGTGCTATGCACTCCCTGGACGGGATGTCTGACGTGTCAAGTCGTCTTTTGGCAACCTTAACATCATGGCGGCCCTCCCTGTGCCTGGTGTGTGGCAGCTTGGGGGTGGTAGCACTAGGCTGGAGCCTGCCGGGCTTTGTGTCAGTGCCTGAGTGGCCCTCCCTGCCTGTCAACAGGGAGATGCTGGCCCTGGGCGAAGCCGGGTACAAGGAGGTGACGCTGCTGGGGCAGAACATCGATGCCTACGGCCGCGATCTGCCGGGCATGGCGGGCGACCACTCAGGGCGGCGCGCCAACACCTTCACAGACCTGCTGCGCTATGTGCACGATGTGCCAGGTGGGTCTTGCAAGGCTCGACGGCTGGCTGCCGGGGTGCTGCGATTGGGTGCCGGGCTGCATTTGGGTGCCAGTGTGCTGTGGGGGTATGGGAGGGCTATGAGCATGGTGAGTGTGGGCGGCGGTTGCAGGGAGTGAGTTGAAGGGGTGGCCACAAGCCAGGCGCGGTGTGGCCAGGGGAGCCCGGCTGTGTAAGGGAAGGCGGCCTGTTGATTGGGAAAGGTTGCATGCCACACTATGACGGCGTGAAAGTGGGCTGCGCTGCCGGTGAAGCGGCAGGGTCGGGAGCCGTGCTAGGCTCCCCCTCGGCTTTGCCACGACCTCCGCTGCTACGAAGGCTGCCGCTGCGGCTGCTGCCGTGCTGTGCTGGGGTGCAGGCATCGAGCGCATCCGCTTCGCCACCTCCCACCCGCGCTACTTCACCGAGCGCCTCATCCGCGCCTGCTCCGAGCTGCCCAAGATGTGCGAGTTCTTCCACATCCCCTTCCAGTCCGGGGACAACGACATCCTGCGGGCCATGAAGCGAGGTGGGTGCTAGGTTCTGGGTGACTGCTTGGTAGGTGATAGGTGGGTAGTGCTGTCGTGTGAATGTGGGTGCAGTGGGGGAGGGGGCGGGGTGGTGGCTGGGTTGTATCTCATGGTGTGACTTGGACAGGCCAGTAGCCGACTCCGCTGTAGGGCTATTTGTTCGGGCGCAGTGCATGTGCAGGGCCATGCTGCCGGCACTGCAGCGCTGTTATGGCAGGGCGTGCGCTGTTGTTGCAGGCTACACGCATGAGCGGTACAGGGAGATCATCCACAGCATCCGGCGGTACATGCCAGATGCCTCGGTCAGCGGTGACGCCATTGTGGGCTTCCCAGGTGAGGGCGCTCGCGCGTGGGGCGGTGGTATGTGCTGGCCGGCGCTAGCTCTGTTTTTTATTTGTATGGGTCAGTTGCTGGTGAGTGTGTCCCTTGGAAAGGCGCTGCTTGTTGGAGCTGCCGCGGGTTCACCGGCGATGCTGCCATGCATGCCTTGCTTGGGTTGCAGGGGTCGCTGGGTAGACGGTTGCGTACTGTATGTATGGGCATGCTAGCGCCTGAAGCCGCCATAGTGCCACTCTCATGGCTGCGAGACTTTGAGGGTGTGTGTTGTGTCACAGCATCGGTTCTGCCCTTGCCTGACATGGCAACAGCCCGCTGTTGCTGCCTGGCACGTGAGGTCGCATCCATGTGTGGACAGCAGCCTAGCTAAATTGCTAGCCAGCTACACCCCTTTAGTCACTAGTTACCCTGCCACCGTGAAGCTGCTTCTTTCCTACTTGCTCCTGCAGGCGAGACTGAGGAGCAGTTTGATCGCACAGTCGCGCTGGTGAAGGAGGTCGGGTTTGACAGGGTCAACACAGGTCAGGCCGGGGGTGGGGCAGTGGGGGGAGCCTTTCTGTGCCCCAGGAGCATATAAGGCACTAGTAGGGGGCTCCCAGCCCGGCTCAAACTTGCACAGGCGGGCTTGCCTTTGTTGGGAACCGGGAGAGACTGTCCTTGGCTATTTGTGGCTGGCGGTTGTGGAGGCTGCTGCGGGACAGCCCATCCGCTGAAGCGGTGCACATGTCATGTTGCCTGGCTAGGCTACGCGCCTTACTGCCTGGCCCGGCGGTCCGAACCCTGGTGCCTCTTCTTTATCATGCTCCCCTTTTTTGTCTCGAGTTTTCTCATCAGCACCTCCTCTGCCTTGACGGTCTACCCCCCTCACTCTCCCACCTCGCAGCTGCCTACTCCCCGCGCCCCGGCACGCCAGCAGCTGAGTGGGAGAACCAGGTAGCCGACCTCATCAAGGCGGACCGACTCAACCGACTGAACGCTGTAGTCAACCGGGTGGCGGAGGAGCGTGCACAGCGCTTTGCGGGGCGGGATTTGGAGGTGGGTAGGTGTTGGAGTACCGGGCAAGGTTGTGAAAGGGGGCGCCCCTGCCTGATGCATTGTAACTTCAGGTGGAGCTGCCAGCATAAGGGGCCCAGGGAAGTGTTTAGGACTGCTTGCCTTGGTGCGTGCCCTTGGCCAGTACCTCTGCAATGTCAGAAGACACTGCCCAGGAAACCTATAAGCTGTGGAGCGTGGTGGAGATGGGAGGGGGGTGGTGGGGTGGCTCTCTGGGCAAAGAGATCCGACCGGTCAGAAAAGTATGTGCGCGCCCCGTCCATGCATCGTCCGCTTCCTGGCCCTACCCAGCAACACACATTCCCTGCTGGTGCTGGCTGCCGTGGCAGGTGCTGGTGGAGGGGGTGAACCCGCGCAACGAGCAGCAGGCCATGGGCCGTTCCCGCCACAACAAGCTGGTCTTCTTTGACGGCAACGGCGCGGCGCTGAAGGGCACCCTGGTGCAGGTCCATGTGGACGAGGTCCGGGCCTACAGTCTCATTGGGCACAGGGTGGACTGATCCTAGGGTGTGTACTTGAATCCCCGGAGGCTTCTGCTATCTGCTGTTCCTATCTTTCATTTTGGCAGCTGCCTTCTGCTGAGTGGGTTAGTGGGTTGGTGGTGGTGGGTGCTGCCAGGCCCGCTGTCGCGTTGCGCTGAGGGTGAGGTGGCCGAGGATAGCTGGGCAGGGTGTTATGCTGTTGCAGGTCATGTCAACATTGTAAAGGGGTGGGTGTTATTGTTGCTGGCTGCCGTTGGCAGCAGAGCCATTGCAGCGGCTCAGGCAGGCTCCCCCGCATTTAACTTCGCAAGGAGTTGCTTACAGTGCATGCGTGCTGAGTATCAATCCTATCCACACTACTTGCCCAAATCGGGCCTTCGGTTGTGATGGCGTTTTGTAGTATGGAAGCGTTGCATGCACGAAGGTATGCATGAAAGGACTTATATGAACGA
The DNA here is from genome assembly GCA_001598975.1 of Parachlorella kessleri. Taxonomy (NCBI): domain Eukaryota; kingdom Viridiplantae; phylum Chlorophyta; class Trebouxiophyceae; order Chlorellales; family Chlorellaceae; genus Parachlorella; species Parachlorella kessleri. Next base: position 75,707 of record BBXU01001685.1, read on the forward strand.
GTAGTTACGATGTAAAGCACTGGGTCGGCCTCTCCGGCCCTGATCTGGCGATGGCTAGGGCCACGCCCCATTTTCTCCCTCGTCCTTCTTAGGGGAAACCTACTGAGCACTGGCCAGCCTTCAGAGTTTATGTGGCATCCAGCTCTCATGTGCCAGCACTGACAAGTCATGACTTCTAGCTGCCTGCTAGCATGCCTAAATGGATATTTCTGGTTTGGCAATATGCTTCTATTAAGTTCGTGGTGATGGTTTATAAGAGTACATGCTACTAGGATGCCTGCCACCCAGCGAGTCCAAGGCCTCCCGCCATTATTGCAACCTATGGAGCTTTCGGTGCATTGCGGCGCATTGCTTCATTTAGTGAGGAGAAGCACCACGGGCTGGGCTAGGGGCGATAGCACCTGTTGGGAGCGCTGCGTCCAGCCAGGTATGGGCCAGATTGGGGGACGCTGAAAGATCTACGCTTTCGAACTTGCCTATTCTGATAAGTTCAAGGGTTGACAAGTCTTCCTGCATCGACACCTGGGTCCTTGTGCGGCAGGGTCAATCCTCCGTGCCTGTGTCATGTGTTGGTTTCACGTGGTCCTATGGACGTACTCCTGTGGGGCTATCAGAGAAGCTCTGTCCTCACGAACTCACAAACGCACGGCATAGGGGAGGTTCGTAGTACCACACCAACCCGCAGGCCTACCCAACCAAAGCTAGCTGTATGATATCATTTCGCAGGGGAAGCTGCCCAGCGTTGCTGCTTTGAAACGCCTTCAGCAGCAGTTGCAGCCGCCCCAGCAGCAGCCAGGGCAGGAGTAGCCGACCCCCTAGCAGCCAGGGTGGCAGCGGGATGGCTGCAGGAGGTCTCCTCCAGCTAGGCAGGACCCTGCTGTCTCCCCTTACTGGCACAGCCAGGTGGTACAACAATACAGCACAAGCCCACCCATTTACAACAGGGGTTATTACCACGGGGCTGAAGACCAGCGCAGCTGACTTCTTTGCTCAAAAGGTGGGCAGGCAGGCAGTGACAGGCTCCATGTGCGCAGGGCTGTGTGGGCGAAAGAAGCGACTGGGCATGGTATGAACCGATTTAAGGAAGAGCACCAAGCGGCAGCTTTCTGTGGGCTGTGGTTTCCATCTTGAAAGCTTGTGGAACTGACAACATAGTACACCAGGCGTCGCTGCGGTTTGGCACTGCAGCCGGGTAGTTGTTTGACCTTGCCCCAGCATGCACCAAAGAAGCATCAGGCGCATCTGTCCCCTCGTCCTGGACCCCCAGGGTGCACCTCTGCAACGTAACTGCCACATGCAGCGGCAGCAGTGAGAGTTGCTCGTGTCTGGCCGTGCTTCTGTGTCCAGGTCATAGAGGGCCGCAAGGAGATCGACTGGACGCGGCATGCCGTCTTTGTGACCTTTGGATTTGCCTACTTGTAAGTTCCCCGTTCTGCCGACCTGTGTGCTTGTAGGCTGGGTGGTAAGGTTGCCTTTTGCGTCTGGGAGGCCTCGACTGCTGACATAGCAGCAGCTGCTGTGTTTGGGCGCCGCATTAATCAAGGGGCGATAACAAAATACAGAGTGTGACGCGGCATGCCCACAGTACCTGGCAGGAGCCCAGCTGACTGGGGTGCTCTCATGTGCTGTTGCAGGGGAGGATTCCAGTACTACTTGTATAATGTAAGCCTCTCCGTTGCTGAGGGGTCTACCTCCAACTCTTTTGGTTGTTAGCCTGCCGCCAGCTCAGATGTGCCTCCCAGGGGCAACCCCTTCCCACCTGACCGTGGAACACTACTGCTGTCTCCAGCTGTGCTCAGCATAGTAAGCCCTAAATGCCTAGTACAGCATGCTCGGCGCAACCTAGGACAGACGGACGCAGAGGGTTCTCATGTCCTCCTGCCATGACCTGCTTCACGCAGGTCAAGTTCACGCAGTGGTGTGGTGCCATCACCCAAACCTTTGGCCACAGGGCCACCGCGCCCATCAAGACGGCCATCGACCAGTTCATCCACCACCCCCTGCTCTACTTCCCAACCTTCTTTGCCATGAAGGCGGTCGTCTCCGGCAAGCCGCTGTCCACTGCAGGTGGGGCCGGCCTGGGGGGGTGTGCGCCTGTGTCTTCTTGCTCTGGTGCATGCGTGCGTGTCTGCCAGGCGGTGGCAGGAAATTATGTGCCCCGCTCGGCCCAGGGGCAGGCGAGGCGGCTGCCTCCCCATATGGCCTGCGTTGAGCACGCCCGCCCTGGACAGCAGCGGCGGGGCTTGTTGCTACACTGATGGTGCTTGCTGGATACGTGAAGGATGCGGTGCATCCATGGGGGTTTAGGGCTGCAGTGCCCCAGCGTATTCGGCGATTCTCCCAGCCTCAATTGCGCGCCTGGAGGGCTTGTCATGACCATGGCTGGTCTCCGTGCAGCCGCTGGTGCCCCCGACGCCCACTTGTGCCTTGACTTACCGTTGCTGGCAGTTGTGGATGTATTGCCCCGCCTCAGCATCCGTTATAGTTGAGAGTCGGCCTGCCGAGATTCGGACGCCTGAAGGGCCCGCTGGTGCTGCAGCCTTGCGAAGCTTACTAACCAGGGTACATAACTCCCGCAGCTGACAAGTACCGCGCTGAGATCTGGGACAGCCTGAAGGCCCTCTGGAGCGTGTGGGTGCCCGCCCAGCTGGTCAACTTTGCGTTTGTGCCGCGCCACCTGCGCGTGCCCTACGTGGCGGCCGTCTCCTTTGGGTGGACGGTCATCCTCAGCGTCATGCAGGTCAGGCGGTGGCGGGCTCCATGTAGGATGTGTAGTAGGCAGCGGCATGATGTGGGCGGCTCTTGGCTGCGAGGGGCTGCTGAGCATTTTGTGCGGGGACAGCTTGGGACATGGGATGTTTTCCTCTGCCGGCACCTTATGTGAATGGGTAAGAGTAGACAGAGTAGGCATGACAGGGAGCCGCCTGGGCGGCAGTGCACCTGCCCTTGCAGCGCCTTGCCTCCACCTGCGGGATGTTCGGTACGCCTTCAGGGCAGCAGTTGCTGGGAAGCGCCCTACCTGCGACCCAGGGCGGGGGTTTGTTGGCTGCAGGGCAAGTTTGATGCTGCGCAGCACGCCAAGCAGGCGGTCCCCACAGCAGCAGGGGCAGCGCTTGGGGCACCAGCAGCAGCAGGAGGAGCAGCAGCAGGGGCGGCAGCAGCCGCGCCCGCAGGGACGCTGGTACTGCCAGCGGGGCCTGTGCCCAGGCACCTGCTGTTGCCAGCCAGGCAGCTGGGGGTGCCTCAGGTGGCTGCGGCGCCCGTGTCCGTGCCCCTGATGCAGCAGCAACAGCAGCAGCGGGCGGTGGCGGCGGCGGGAGCCGCGCCGGTGGCAGCATCAGCGGAGCCCTCCAAGTGAGGTTTGGGCGTGATTGCCCAGTATAGGCAGCGTTGAGGCGGCTAGGGAATGCCCTTGTCCCCCAATTTGACTGCTGGAGGGATGACTTTCACTGGGTACTGCCATGCCGCGCAGCTCCACTGTGCGAGTGTCTCCTTGTGCTGTTGCACCGCTGCGATGGTCCTTGTCCTGCATCTCTTTCCTCCAAGCTTGTACTTTCTTTTGCACCTCACAGAGCCCCATTGCGCTTCTGTCGAACTGGTAGCCGGTTGATACCACAAGGTTATCTGCTGATCGGGCCACTTGTGGATAGCTTTTATCAAGCACACAACCCTCCCTCGGACAGTATCTATGTGTGCTCGGCTTCGGCGGGCAGTTGATAGCTGGACAGGCGGTCTGTCTATTGATGCTGCAAATCCTGTGCTGAGCAAGTTCTTGCGGCTTTCTCTGTTGGCACAACCGCTGCAGTACTTTTGGCTGACGTTGACTTGATATGCCGGTGGATTGACATTTATACTAAGTTCCTTGCTCCTTATGATAGCTTGCAAAGCAAGCCCTTCTGTGAGGTTAATGGAGCCGTGCTTAGCAATGTATTGTGGGTTAAAGATATTGTTGAGTTGCGGCTGATCCGAGGTATATTCGTGATGCCAAGGTCTGAAAGTGTGGCAATTGACAGACATTGGAGAGGTTCGCCAAGTCACTTGCAGAGTGGGCAAGTGACGGTGTCCTGGCAGGCTTGGCAACACATCAGAACTGGCAGGCACATTCTGCATCCAGCCCTGTCAGTCCAGCTCTCATTCCCTGTTCGCACTACCTGCCACCAATGCTAAGAACTCAGGCAAGCCCCAGACCATAAATCCAGCCCTGTCAGTACAATTCATACCTAGATGTTCTCTTAACTCATGGCCAACTCGGTTACTGCAGATGGTAAGGGAGACTCTGTAAGGCTTGGCAGGTCATACCAGCGCGCCACCGAATGACGTGAGTGCCCCTAAGGAATGTGAGGACATAGTAAAAACGTAACCCTGTCAGCAAACAACCGATGTCGACTGTATGGCGCCTTGCCGCCTTGGCGCGGCGTCTGCTGAGCCTGCCTTCCCAGCTGTAATAGCCCCGCAAATCTGCATCCACAAATCACATTGAAAGGTAAGGCCTGCACGAAACACGGGCTAATTATTAGGTTTAACCTCGGTTGCCTCTCAACTGGGCCACAGGGCTCACCTGTTGCATCATGCATAAGGTCCACAAGAGTGCAGTCTGTCTCATTCCACCTAGAAGGGTGTGGCAGAATATCCAAGAGATCAGGTGCACCGACTCACTCCAGCGTCCCAGTCTCGCTATGGCTTGCCTTTTGGTTGCTTCGTAAGGGGAGGGAACTTACCTACTCCCCTGACACACCACGTGAGTGTAACCAGGATAATCACGTAAACCTTTCACGCTATTCCAGGTGTTTCAAGGACAAGAGCTTTGTGCGGTGGCCCCCGCATATCAACCTCCTCTACCCTTTCTGGGAGGACACAGCCGACAACTTTGCCCAGGCAGCCAAGCAGTGTTCCGAGGCGCTGCAGGCCTTTGGGAAGTTCCAGGTGCCCAGCATCCACGGACGAAGCTAGGCTTAACCGTAACAAATGCGAGAATTAGTAAGTTCGCCATCTCCATTTCCCTCTTGTGGTTTCTGAATACCTGTATCCTTTAAGGCGCAGGTCAAGCTCAGTTCTCTGGGATACTTTGACCATGGCCGCAGCTGCACCCTGTGGCTAGACCCTGAGTCCCCAGGTTGGTGTCAACCATGCGCAGACAGAAAGCCAGAGGTGCTGGCGTGGCTGCACGGTGGGCATGTTGGGACGCTGCCGTGGCATTCCAGAGTCGCAAATGCAAGACCAAGCCCGACTCCTGCTATGCAATGTCAACGCTCTCCACCTGCTGCTGGCTGGCATGCAGAGTTGTGCAGGCTACAGGCAGCCCTGGTGGAGGCTTTCCCAGACTGTTCTGACCTCTCACTCGACCCCTCAAGGGGCATCACCCGATTCACGCCCCACCTCTCCTTGGGGCAGTGGCGCGGCTCCCACAGCGCGGCAGCCGCAGTGCAGGAGTATGGGGCTGCCTGGGCGGCCGAGGAGTTTGAGGCGCACAGCGTGGCGCTGATCAGCAGGCAGGTAATCAATTAATCAATCATAACGCTTCCCACAGCGGCAGCCTAAGCACATGCCGTAGATGCATCGCGGTCAAGCAGCAAAGATTGGCATAAAAGCAGGCAGGTACGTTGGCAGCATTGTGTCACACGAGGATGGCTCTGCAGTTGCTAGCGTCTGTCCCAAGGCGCAGGCAACTGCTGCGAGACAATTGCACTGTACACTGTTTCCGCTGCTCATGGTGTCTGCTGCAGGGCTTCGATGACCCCTTCACAATACGCTACCTGGTTGGACTTGGCGGGGGCCCCGTGCGGGAGGTGAACCTGCCGTACGTGTCCACGCTGGGCCCGCCACTCCCAGAGCCTGCTGCGCCTGCTGCGGCGGCTCTTGGGTCCCACCAGCATGGCCAGGTGACAGCGGTGGTTGGTGGCATGGTTGAGGGCTCTGAAGGGTAAATGTTTGCCTGGTCTTGTGGTGTTGGCCTGTTCATGAGGCGGAATGAGGATACGGCAGACAGGCAACTGTGGTGGGGTGAGGTGCATAACGGTCGTGGGGCCAGAACAGGTATTTCGCTGTTGTTGGCTGGGCATGCCATGGGCATGCATCTGCACAGCTGCTGTCTCAGCAAGCTGCTGCTCAACCATATGGCAGCAGAAGCCAGCAAACTGCTTACATCAAGCCCAGTACCCACCGCCTGCGGCTGCGCTCCCTGCACATGCAGGCTGGCGATTTTGGGCTGATTCCCTGGCAGCAAGGAGTCTGGAACTTTGCGTATGGCGCCAACATGTGCCCCTCCAAGGTGGAGGGGGCCCGGGGCCTGAGGCCCCTCCAGTCCCTGCCTGCCTCCCTGCCCGGCTGGCGCCTCAGCTTTACACACAGGTCGGCCTGGGGGCACCAGGGGGCGAGGCTGGGTCTGCTGTCATATTTGGGATTGGGAGGCTGTGGAAGGCGCAGCTGTGTTTGGCCGCCACGCTTGCTGCAGGTCTGCTCCTGCTTGGCGAGTGGCTTCAGTTTGCCAGGGGGGTGATACTGCGATGGGACAGGCTGTGGAGTCGATCTATAGCCAGTCATGCCAGTGCCTATCTCCTCTGGCTGTTCACTCAGGGTGGCAGGTAATGCGATCAGAGAGGGGGGGTACGGGTGTACTGGGCTGACAGCACCTTCTCGGGGTGTTTGTTTCCGATCGAGGGGAGCGGCCTCCTGGTCATGATGGCTCGTGGCCCTGCAGGGGAGGCATGGGGAATTTGGTGCGTGTGGACGCAGGTGCAGCAGGCGATGGCGGCAGCGTGCATGGCGTGCTGCACCTGCTCAGTCATAGTGACTGGGCCAAGCTGGCCAACATGGAGCACGAGTACAGGTAAGCTAAGGCCTGGGGAGGTTTCAAGGCAAGGCGGGGCGTGCAGTATTGGCTGAGCAGGGTGACTCAAAGTGCCATGTCCGCTTCTGTTGCGGCTGGCTTCCAGCGACACTGCCAGCGGTGTCCTGTCTTGGTGCAACAAGTTGTGAAAACTGTGATCATGGACTATTGCTATCTGGCTTGAGGAGGACGCCTACAGCTTGTGCCCGTGCGGCTGAGTATCTACCGGAGGTTGGTCCCTCATACGACTGTGAGTGTGCGCCAGCAGGCCTGTGGAAGTGGAGGCAATAAGGTACAATGGCCAGGGCAGCCAGCGTGCTGTGGCGTTCGTTACGCCCCTCGACTGCCGCATCCGAGAGGGCCTGCCACCGCCAGCCAGGCAGGTTCCTGCCCCTCCTCGCTCTCCTCGTTTTGCATGTGCATGTGCCGTAGAGGGAAACAGCTGCTGTGATGCTGTGCTTGGGGCCCCTGTCCGTTCTGTGCATTGATGGGGGGCTCTTTTGTACAGGGGTGTATATATGTGTGTAGTTTGGAAGCTAATGACCGCAAACACATCACCCAAGGAGGGTAGCAAGGCTAAGGTCAGGCTGGTCTGCTCCATAGCAGCATGTGGGTCCTTACCAGCTGCCGGCTGTGCAGCTTTTAATGTGTGGTTATCACAAGGGTCTCTCCTGCGAACTGGGGAGCCCCCTTGCCTGCCCTAACACTGTGATGTTCTTGGTGGTGGTGGCGGACTGTGCCGCCTGGAAGTTGCAAGTGCCGCCTGGGGGCGGGTAGCGCTATACATGCATTCCCTTTTACGGTGCACTGCGGTCCTTCCATGCCCCAGGTACATGGGCCTACTGAGGGAAGGGGCGCGGCACTGGGCCTTGGACCCTGCTTACAAAGCCTGGCTTGACGGCCTCCCTACCACGGACCCCCGGCAGCGGGGCAGCGACTATTACACGAGCGCTGCTGGCACGCCGCTGCCAGCGCTGCCTAAGATTCGAACAGGGTCACGGCAGCAGGCCGGCGGCCGCGGCGGCGGCAGGAGGGAGCGTGGCAGGGGGCGTGGGGGCCGGCAGGCACCAAATCAGACACAGGGGAAGGCTGTGGGTAGTCACTGAGGGCGCGCATGGTATGGAGCAACTGGCGCCAAGCTGTGCAGGCTTGCTGTATTGGACAAGGGCTGTGTCTTGCCAACCCCCGGGGCCTGCAGCCTGTGTGGGACGCCGTTTGTGCTTGCCGGCCCTAACCATCTATCAGCTCTCCTGGAGAGATTGCTGGCAGGCTTGTATGGCGGTTTTTGTGTTCGGTTGCCTCGTCTTCGCCTGGGAAAGCACCTAATGGACAACTTAGCCTCAGCACAGGCTCGTTAGTGAGGCGTATTCAAGCCAGTGCTCCACTTTCCCTCCCTCCCTCCCTCCCTCCACACACATACGCTGGGTAACCTGGGTTCGGCTGATGATACAGACCACTGCGCACACATGCGATGCTTCATGACGCCCTATTGCACCCCGCTCTCCACCCTCTACATGATGCGCCACGATTCACTGGTGGCACTTCCCACCGTTGCAACCCACCGCTCATACAGAAGGCGCAGCAGGGAGGTTGACCGGAGGACACCAGGGTACTCCTAAACTTATAACTAGGCTTCCACTTTTCATACCTCCACTGATTGATGTGGGGAGGATAACGTGATCTAGACCTGCGAAAACGACTACACAGGTGGAAATTCAGCGGCTAGTCCCCGCGGCAGTACCTTAAGCGTGTCGGCGCACGCCTGGGCATCAAAGCCTGAAGCCCAGAGAACAGACATCCAACGTCCCGGTGCATCTTGCCCAGTACGGAGAGCGTCTGGCCGGGGGACCCCTCACTGGGAGCTGCCCCGAAGGTCCGAGGAAGCTGAGAGCCCCCACGCATCAAAGGGTTTCGAAACGGCTTCGGCGCACCTATTATCATCCGTCTCGACGCCTTCCTGCTGAAAAGTAAGCGAATTATACCGCCGGAGTAGCTAGCCGTGAGTTTAGACGCGGTATTCCCGTTTGCCTGGCAGTGTTCTGGTGTGTCGCTTGTGTTCGAGCGCTTCTTGTTATATCATCAGCAGTGAATCCCGGCGGCTCACCGGTAGGTTTGCATCCATAACGAGGCTGTGCGCTCAGGAGAATGGCGTGCCGGTACCCTACCTCTCTGCAACGCTGCGTCTGTCAAGCAGCACTTGTCAAACACTGCAGCATCTTTGTTTTGAAGTACTGGCGGCGGTTGCTGGGGCTTGTATCAGGCGTCACGCCAAAGCCCCCTGGCAGTACCATGCAGGTTGTCCAAGCGCTGGACTGCTAGTTCACTGCTGAGCTGACGCCTCGGCCAGAGTTAACAGACACAGCTACCGCCGACGCACGCTACCAGCGCCCCCAGTTACAGCCCTGTGGATGCTCACAGCATGATGCCACCTGCAGCCACAGCCGTAGTGACCGGAGCAGACAATTGGACCCCCTTCGCAGCTCTAGCCAACCAGCCCTCAGAAAGGAACGTGGGCGGCCACATGCCAGCCTCCACAGCTCATAATAACAATAATGCAGTCGTGAGCGGGTCGGGCGACCCCCCCAGGTGTGTGAAAACGCTGTTGCTCGGGTCGGGTAGTGAGTGGGTGCTGCGAGGGCGGGCGGTGCTCAAAGGTTGGCTCAACCTGATAGCTGGAACAAGTTTTTGGAAGCTAGGGGTGTTTTTGGGAAGTTGAAAATGTTTGAAAAGGGTTCCCTGCCAGCGTTGCCACTGCCCTGGTTGACGGACACAAAGTCCCAGCTGTGCGGCAACAGTGGCGGGCCACAGCTGGCAAGAACTGTGCCTCACTCTTTCCCCACATTTGCCAAGTCTCCACCATTTGCCGAGCTGCGCAGCTTTCCAGGTGTCTTACCAGAAGCCACTGTCCATTCTGCTGCTTTCCCATACCAACCTCAGTAGGTACTGCCACCCCCCCGTGTCTGTGCCCAGGCCAATGCTCATGGACGGGGTGTTTTTCCCGTGTGCGCCCAACGCCGGCCGCACCGTCACCACCGCAATCACAGTGCGCACCGGAAACGGCGGGGGAGGCGCCGGTAGCCCTCGCCAGCATAAGCTGGTGGCCCCGGTGGGCCTCAGCCCCAGGTGTCAGGTGGGCCCCTGGCGTGCCCGCCCGCTCGCATGCCTGACGAAATGTGCTTTCAACTTGCCGCTAGCAGCAGCTGGGTGTGCTCGGTCAATGTGGTAGCACGGGGCCATGGGGATACCAACCTGTACTACTTATGATCCGGAGCACTGCGGGTTAAGAAGGGGACAACTGCACACTGGCCGGCAGCCTCGGCAGAACAAGTTGGCTGGCGGGCCGCCCACCGGGCCACGCCTCGTGCACGGTGTGGGCCGCTGAGCATGAGTGAGTCTCTCGCCCCTGATGCATTGTGGGTGCTGTTTGGGGGTGCAGGAAGCAGTTGGGGAGAGCGGTGAGAGGGACTCCCAGGCTGCGCTGAGCGGCGATGCAGGCAACGGGACGGTGGAGACGCCCACGCTTGCCGCCATAGCCATCAACACTGTCAAGCCTGAGGGTGAGCCTCTTTGCCGGCTGGGCTGTGTGCAGCTGGTAATGACAACCAGTGCAGTGATCAGTGCACGCCAAGAGTAATGGCACTCCGGCTTGGACTGGCCACTCGGCAGCAAATTTCGCACCCTGGCACGTCTGCCGGTCCCACTTGTTTGTCATCCCTGACACCTGGCGTAATAGAAGCGAGTAGCTCACTGCGCACCCTGGCACCTTGGCTCCATCCCGCAGCCCACGACATGGACGACCGCCCCGGCTCGCGCCGCATGTCGCTGCGCCGGCGCACCAGCACGCTGTGCGCGGCTGGCACCAGCGGCAAGGCGCAGTCCACTACGCCGCTCAGCGGCGCCAACACGGGCGGGGACAGCATGTGGGAGCAGGAGGACGAGGAGCTGGATGCACTGCTGGGGCCCGACGAGGGCGCAACCAGCGACGAGGATGACGACCAGACCCCCAAGGGAGGCCCCAAGCGCAAGGTACGGGATGGGTGGAAGGGGGGTGGGGGTCGCGGGTGCGCGGTGCGCATGTGTGTGTGAGAGGAGGGTCCACGCGGCGGCGGCTGCGGCGATGATGGGTCCCGGGCCTGGAAAGGAAGTTGTGGGTCTTGGGATGAAGTGTTGATGAAGAGGCAAGGTGCCAAGGCTAGCGCAGGTTGTGAAGTTGGTGAGTGCAGCTGGTGTGAGCGGCCTGGGAAGGCTGCGTGCTGTGGTTGGAGGAGGAGGACAGCGGATGCTGTGGGTTGCCAGCGGCAGTGGGTGTTTGGGGCAGCAGGGATGCTGTGGGTTGCCAGCGGCAGTGGGTGTTTGGGGCAGCAGGCAGGCAAGTGCATCCCTGGTGGCCTGGTGGTGTGGGCCCACCGCTTTTCAGCTCAGCCTGTGCTCTCCGCTTTGTCTTCCCTGCAGCAAGTAGGGCGTCCGCTCAAGTACAAGGGCGACCCCAACGCTCCTCATCTCACGGAGGAGGAGCGGCGACGCATCAAGCGGTAAGCTTGCTGCGCAGGGCTGGGCTGCGGGCCGCGTGGTCGGGTCTTGACATGCCGGGACGGACCGGGGCATTGTGAACAGGCTTAGCGGAGTGGGCGCGCACCCTTGTGTCCGGGGATCATGGAAGATTTTGTGTTGGTGGAAGATGAAGTGCTGGTGGGGAAGAGCCGCGAAGGCGAGGTTGGAGAGGATAAGAAGCAGGAGGCTCAAGAGGGCGCCTGCTGCTGCTGGGTACTTGCAGGCGTATTGCTAACCGGGAGTCTGCCCGCCGCGTGCGCCAGAAGCGCAACGAGTACATGGACGACCTGCAGTCAAAGTGCACGGTGCGCAGGGCGCCTTGCTTGGGATCTTGGTGCAAGCTTTGCTGCAGCGGGCCAGGCTTAGCTTGTGGCAGGCTGTGCATGTGCCTGCCATGCTTTGGCTTGATACCAGCTTTACTTGGCGGGGACGTGGGCAGATTGCCTGGGGTTGCTGAGGTGCGCTCGTTCTTGCCTTTGGCCGCTTGTTTGCGATTTTTTGCGGGTGGCCGGACACTCACTGTCGGGCGCTGGCTGGCTGGCTGTGAGGTGCAGAGAGAGTTGGAAAGAAAGCAAGGGTGTCAGGGGAGCAGGGTGGGAGGAAGGCTGCTTTGGGAGGGCTGGTGGCCGGCTGACACCTGGTAGTGCGTCTCTTTGTTTGCCTGCAGGCCCTCTCCCAGCAGAACGCTCGTCTGCTGAGCCACGTGGCCGCTCTGGAGAGCCAGAACCGCACCCTGGTGGCACAGGTGAGCCGAGCGGCCGGAGGAGTTCAAAGGCTGTGGGGGGTGGCTAAGCTTGCCAGGGCTGAGCTGCCATTGGGCTGGCCAGGGCAGAGCCTGCCGCCGAGTTGGTGCTGATGCGAGGTACAGTAGCAAGGTGCGGTTGGTGCCTTGGCCGAGCCGTGCCCTGCTGTGCTGTGCTGTAGGTGGGGCTGATGCGCGACAAGTACAACATCAAGGCGGGCGAGAACGCGCAGCTGTACAACGCGCTGGCGCACGCCAAGCGCCTCCTGCTACAGGTGAGGAGGCGGGGGCGGACGATGTAGGGGGGAGGGGTTTAGCGAGCATTATTGGCTGGAAACAGCATGGCAGCTTTCGCCGCAAGCGCGCTTGCGCGCTCATGGGACTTGCTGCTCCAGGAGGGTGCTGTGGCAGGCGGGGGAAGGAGAGGGTTTGGAATTGGGCAAGGAGCTACGAGTTGTTTGAGTGTCAGGTGGATAGGTGTGAGTCACATCTGCAGCAGCGGAGCCTTGGGAGCGGTTGTTTGAGCAAGCCGTCAATATCTAGCGCAGGATGGCCCCATGTCTATGTGCAGAACTGTGCCCGGAGGTGGTGAAGCATCAACCCCTGCCCTGTGCACAAACACCTTCTCTGCTCCAGGGCTCGGCCTGCGTGAACAGGGCAGTGCCAGCCCTCCCGCCCCCTCCCCCTGGCACTAGCGCTGCCCCCTGCTGCCTGCGCCCCAGCCGATGGCTGCTCCCGTCACCATCCCTCCCGTCACCATCTGACTGGCTGCCCCGCCTGCCACCCCCGCTGCAGCTGCAAGGCAAGAGCGGCAGCGACGAGCTGCCCTCCAACCTGCCCCCCATGTCGTCCACCACGCTGCCGCCGCTGCCCGGCACCTCGCCGCTGCTGCTGCCGCCGCACCTGGGCGGCTCCTGGCTGGGGCCACCCATGCCGCCCGTGCCGCAGCAGCAGGGCGAGGGGCCCACCGCGGCGCAGCAGGCCTCAGAGCAGCTGACCCCAGGTGGGGGCGGCTGGCATCTCTCTGCCTGCGCTGGTTGCAAGCGTCTCGAGCTGCCTTCCTGGCTTGAAGCCTGGGCGGTTGCGGGCGCACGTGTGGGAGTCCCTTGCCTTCCCTGTACTCTAGTGTGGCTGCATGAAGGCAGGAGCCTGATCCAGATGGAGCTTGTCTTCGCCACCGCAGTATGTGTATGGCTATATGATGCACTCTGCTGACCATCTCGTTGTTGCATGGGCTCCCTTTGCAGGCAACCTGGCGTCACTGCTGCAGTCCTCCATGCTGCACCAGTCCAGCATGTCCATCCATGCGGCCGCCGCAGCCAACGCGGCCGCCAACGGCGGCGCCTTCCCCATGCCGGCGGCACCCTCCGCCGGC
>BBXU01001686.1:0-11398 GCA_001598975.1 Parachlorella kessleri
GGCGGCACCCTCCGCCGGCGGCAAGGCCGCAGACGGCGCCGAGCCCGCCCCCGGCGACCGCGCCGCCGGCGGCGGCGGCACGCCGCCGCTGCTGCCGCCCGCTGGGGTCCCCACCTCAGCGGCGGACCCGTCGCTGGCGCTGCCTTTCAGCGGCGGCTTCACCTCCGCCGGCATGCTGCCGCTGCATCACGGGCCGCTGGGCATTGCCAGCAGCAGCTCGCTGCAGCTGCAGGACCTGATCATGCTGGACTTCTCGCTGCCCATGGGCGGCGCGCCCGGCATGCAGGTGCACAACAATGGCATGCAGCAGGCGCAGCAGCACCAGCAGGCGCAGCAGCAGCAGCAGGGGCCCAGCCCCGAGTGCGGCAGCGCAGCTGGCGGCCAGGGGAGCCGCCCACCCTCGCCGGTGAGTGAGTGGAGTGCAGCTAGGAGGTGCAGTCGTTTCCAGGGGTGCTCACCCATGTGTGGGGCGGTGGCAGGGGGAATGCAGGTGGTTGGGCGTGGGTGGCGGCAGAGAACATTTTGTGTGAGAATGCAGGGGCCGCGCGTGCGCGTGGTAGAGCAGGCTGCTCTGGTGGAGAGTTTCTGGTTAGAAGCAGAGTCGACAAGTCAGAGTAGTGACGGTGCCCCCTGCCCCCTCTTTTTTTGCCCTGCAGACGCCTTTTGCCTTCCTCTCCTGAGCACATAGCGGGAGCTGGTCTATCGTTGAGGGTTCATGGATTCCTGCGCCCATCGGGTTATATCTACCTGAAGCCTTGAAGGGATGCACCTGAAAGTTGAAGACTTTGACTGCTGTACCCTTGGTTGGTATTTGAACGACAAGCCACTCTATGGTAGTGCACGTCCTTGCAAGCGAGTTTGGGGTTGGTGGTGATGATGCTATTTAGCGTGTCTGCAAAGGCGTAGGTGGGCGACCGAAGGATTCAGGGGGTGAGCTCGTCAGTGTTGTGAGTGCATACCGTTCGCCAGGTGTGCGGTGGTGACGGTTGGGGTTTGGTGTACACTGGCTGTAGGCAAGGGTTGAGCAGCAGTGGATGCTGGGTTTAGCTTTGGAAGTTGACGGTTTTGTTGCCTGGCACACACATGGGCTTATTGGCCTGCCTCTTTCTAGGTATCTCCCCCTCTTCTCACTTCCCCGAGACGATTCCCCTCATGGTGCTTTATTCCCTCCTGTGTTCCGAACTACTCTCTCTCTCTCTCCCTTGCCTTATGCATCCAGTATGACGCGAGTGGTACCTGCCATGTACGCTAGCCATACTAGGCATAACTTATTTTTTGGTAAGATGGGTTTTGCTGCCGGGGTGGACGATTGCAAAGGCAGTGGGGGTTGGCCGTGGCCCGGCTGTAGTGCCCAGTTGGTGATTGTGCGGGGCAAGGGTTTTGTTGGTTGCCTTCCCTTGGCCTACCCTTGGAGTTTACCATAAGTTCTATATCAAGAGGCTGGGTTTGTCACTGCTATGTGAGTGCTGAGGTTTCTGAGTGGGAGTGACCTTCTTTCCTCTGGCCCGCCCCGTCCCCTGGCTTGCTTGGAGTGGGCTCGGCGGGCCAGACGGGTATAAGCAGTAGGAGCTTTGTTGTGGACTGCACTGTGCTGTGGCTGCTACCAGCGTTTCTAACTCCAGCTCGACTTTTGGCCGCCCTTGTGGGGCCTTTTCACTTGGGTTCATCTCACCTTGTTGCACCTCGCCACAAGTGGTGGCGCTGCTGGGGATGCCGTTGCTGAGCTGATTGGTGATGCCGAAATACTATTGTTGGCAAGTAATGCAAGCAGCTCTTGGCTGGTGTGGGAACGGTTGGCCTCCGACAGTCAGTAGCTGCCAATGTTGGCCCTTGTCACGCCTGTTGTCCTGGCCTGGTGGCCTGAGCTGTCCTGTTTCTAAAGGTATCTCCGTTGAAAACTGCTTCATTGCATCGCATATGCGCGTGCTGTGAGCTGTCCTGTGCACTGTCCTCGGTGGATTTGTTCTTGTGTTCTTGCTTAGGCGCCCTCCCAATGCAAGGGGCGCCCCTCAGGCGTTGCCCACTGGGTTTTTGACGGCATTGGGGGTTGCTCGTCGCCTGTGTCCACCCCTTGTAGCTCTGGTACCCCCATATTGGACCTCTTGCTTCTGTGGACTCAACCTGCCACATTGCTTGCTGCCTTGGCTTATGTGAATACAATATAGAAAAGTGAGCGGTCCGTCTTTTTCCCCGTCTTTGCTACCCCTCCTTCGAACGTCCTGATCATTACGAGAGTGACCTGCAAACCGCTGGTGCGAACCGGTGCCATGTGTTGTAGGTGCCTGGCATCACTAGCAGCATAAAGATTTGTTGGCTTTTTTGTGGCCTGGCTGTGTCCAAACGTGTATTTGCCTATGAAGCTGTCTCATGGAGCGAGTGCTGGTCTGAGGCAGTAAAGTGCTCTTCACTGGTGGCTCTTTTGGGTGGCTCATTCCGGGGCTGTGCAGTGGCGCAGTCTAAGTTTATGTTTTAGAACCGATGTAACAAAGGGGTCTCAAGCTGGCTGTTGGATTGTTGGCGACATGTGTGATACCTTGCTGTTTCGAGAGCTTTGATGCCAGCAACACTACCGGCAGGCTGAGAGCATCCACACACTTGAAACTCGTGTACAACTCAGGCAAGACTCGGGCTCATTCTGCATCCAGCCCTGTCAGTCCAGCCCAGCTCTGCTCCCTGTTTGCACTACCTGCCACCGTTGCTAAATACAGAGCCGTTGGTAGGAGACTTCTTAGCGCCTGCGCCCAGAGCCTAATATTTGTCACAATTCTGCTGTAGCACATGCGCTAGTTGCCATAAGCACACCGCCCATATTTGCAGAAAGCCATGAACTTTCGCCTAGTCCTCATATCTCCACCGACGCTGCACCCCCGGGAGCACTCGATCCTGCAATCTATAGGCAGCCAGCTGCACACATTTCACCTGCGAAAGCCGAACTGGAGTCGGGGGCAGCTGGAAGGCTACCTGCAGTCCCTCCCTGCAGGTCTCCTCCCCAGAGTCGTTCTGCATGGCCACCATGACCTGGCCAAGGCGCACGGCCTGAAGGGCGTCCACCTGCGGGAGCAGGACAGGAAAGCCTTACAACGCAGTGTTCTGCAACAAAAGCTCGCTGCAGAAGCGTTGGCGGGACTGACCCGGTCAACCTCCCTCCATAGGGACTCAGTTGGCGGCCTCCAAGCTTGCGGTGAGTTGCGCACGGTGGTGCACATCTACCGCCAAGGGGCTATCTTACAGAGCCTTGACGGCGTGTCTCTCAGAGTACTAGCAACAGCAACAGGGTATGTACAGCTCGTCTTCAAGCTGCGGCTGAACCCCCTGGCTTTGGGAGCCTGTCCTCTTGTAACCCGCAAGGGATTCCCGCAGGTGTGTTCGACTATGTTTTCCTCTCTCCAATCTACAACAGCATCAGCAAGGAAGGCTACACTTGCGCCTTCCCGGACACAGAGAGCCTGGTCAAACTGGTGGGCAGCAGCCCCTGCCCCATTTATGCTCTTGGAGGTAAGGTATGCGACCTGCCTGCGATGCAGCACCTGGCCTTAATCCATCCTCAGCCACTTGGACCGCATGCCCTGCCGTAATGACCCTCCAGTCTGCATCTGTCGGATCTGCTCTGCTTACGCTTTACCACGTACCCGGCTTGCCAAACATTTCACCCGTGGGATCAATGCTGCACCCTGCTGTGGCATGCAGGGGTGACTGCTAGGGTACTGCCTGAGGTAGCAGCCCTGGGCTTCCAAGGTGCAGCCATGCTGGGGGCAGTGTGGGAGGCAGAGGACCCTGTCGCAGCATTCCAAGAGGCTGCAGAGGTTTGCAACGGCCTTGGGGAGGCTAGATGACGGCAAACAGAGGAAAGACAAGAAGGGTCCAGGCTGACCTCTGGGGCTGGGGCTTATGCAGTGAGCTGTGGCTGATGCAGGCTGGCGCCACAGGAGCAGGCGCAGGCTGTCCCTTTGGGCTGTAATGGTTACTTGCAAATGATGAACTGAGCAGACAAGGGGGCGTAATAGGGCATCAGGTGCTGCAGCGTGCCAGCATTGCCTGCACCAAAAAAGGGCATCAGGTACTGGTGCATTCAGGGATCCGCCATGCATTGCACTGCAATGGGCTGCGTAGATCAGACTTGGTCGGCATTGGCACTTGGTAGAAATGGCAAGAAAGAAAGATTGGACTAACGATACGCGACCAGAGGTGCAGTCGGCCAGCGCCTCGACCCACTACGACGAAGGGGAAGCCATAAGGTACACGACGACCAACCAGTCAAACCAGATACAGAGGGACCTCACGCGTCATGCAGTCGAGCTGCTGGGCCTCAAGGTTAGCGACATCCCTTGACATCCGCTGACGACGCAGCATTGCTGGAGAACCTGCCCTACACAAGCCCTCTCTTGCAGCTGCCGAGTTGGCGACTACCAGGCCGCAAAAGCGAAGAGCCGCACCCCGACTCCTGGACTGGCAGGGTGCAGGCTCCTTACGCGCTGCTGGCCGACGTCGGCTGCGGCTCTGGGCTGAGCGGGCGTGAGCTGTCAGCGGCAGGGCACACTTGGGTCGGCCTGGATATCTCCTCAGCAATGCTGCAGCTGGCCGCCGCCGACCACGCTTGCGCCGGCCGCGTGTGCCTCGCAGACATGGCGCAGGGGCTGGCGCTGCGGGGAGGCAGCTTTGACGGCCTGGTCAGCATCTCAGCGGTGCAGTGGCTGTGTGCTCTCCCTGATAGTGCGGCGGCCTTGGCAAGGCTCTTTCATGCGATGCGCGGCTGCCTTAAACACCAGGCCTGTGCCGCGCTGCAGGTCTATCCTGAGGGTGGGTGGGTGCTTGTGTGCAACAGGCCCGGCAGCTCTCTTGCTGGAGGTGACCATCGCCCCAGCTCCGCATGTACTGGTCGTAGGACTGACAGCCATCTCTGACTGGTGCTCAGCTGCACACCCGGCTGGCGAGTCACCCGTGCGTCACAGAGTTGACCGTTCACAACTACGCCTAGGTCTCCTTCTTGGCTGCAGACGATGCCCAGGCTGAGCAGCTGCTGTCGTCTGCACTCCGCTGCGGCTTCCATGCCGGCTTCTTCGTGGACTTCCCCCACCCCAACCCAGCTAAGAAGTACTACCTCTGCCTGCAACATCCTGGCAAGCTGGAATCGGTTCCAGCGGCGCCGGTGCCTCAGCCTCCTACTTGCACACAGGGGTTGGCAGCCACACCAGCAAGAGCTTCTGGAGAGCGAGGGAGGAAGGTAGAGGGGGGCAGCGGAGCAGCAGAAGGGGCCAATCTGTCGGCCGGTTGCTGCAACCTCGCCTGGCCGAAGACGGGTGGGTGATGTAGGCAGGAGTGTTGCTATGTTGTGCATTGGATCCCCAGGCGCACTCGCACTAACTATTGGGGGTGCCAAGAAGCACAGTTTGGACGAACTTGCAGGAGCGAGAGAGTACTTCATCATGTCGAAAGCTGCTTACCTCATAGCGGTGGAGGAATATGCGGTGCTCCTCTGGCGCCCCCTTGCATCTCTCACCTCAGCCACCCTCGCTGCATGCAGGGAGCTGCGCTCTGCGTTGGCTGCACCATCTATCCGGGATTTGTGGATGTTCAACAGGGCATGAGGTGCCAGCCAGCACAGCAGGCAATGGTGGGCCCCAGCAAGCAAAGGAGGCATCTGACGAACATCCCATCGCCTTGCGGCTGCACCAGGAGCATGCTGTGCATGCCAGGCGCACGCTGCGCCTGCTGCGTCGGGCCATGCGCACAGCAGCTGCAGTCGCAATCCCAGGTCCACCTGCATCAGGTGAAACAGCGGGTGCAGGCCCAGCAGCAGGCTCCAGCTCTGTGGCAGGAGCTGCCACGGCAGTGTCGGCACACCCGGCAGCAAAGACTGAGTCAGGGTCGGGCACCACACCTACTACAGCTTGTCCTTTGCTGGCCATTGAGCTAGAGGCAGTATGTCCCAGGCTCTTGCCCTGCGGGGGCACCCTAGCCGTGCACGCCCACTTGCATCACCACGAGTTTGAGCGCATCGTGGCTGCGGGGCAGGCACCTCAGGGTGATACAACAGCGACACCAGCAGCAGCGGTTGAAATTGTTATTCCCAGCGGCGACAGTATCGGCGGGCAGGGCAGCACGGCTTTCTCTGCTTGGGTGGCGGGCTGGCTGGGGCCTGGCAGCCGTGTGAGGGCATGCCGGGTGGAAACCACAAAGCTGCCACCTACCGTGCAGCAGGAGCAGCAGCAGGCTGGCAAGCGAAGCGTTGCAGGAGGGCAGTCGCCCTGTCCTGAGAAGGCTAAGCGTGCAAGAGGCGAGCCAGGCACAGATGGCGTCGTTGAACCAGGCCAGGGGACCGTGGATCTGCAGGAGGGGCGTGTGAGTTTTGAGGCCTTTGAAGTGGGACAGCAGCAACACCAGCAGCAGCAGCTGCAGCAGCACCAGCAGGAGCAGCAGCAACACCAGCAGCAGCAGCAGGGACAGATGCCGTCCCTGGCAGGTCAGCCGCTTTTGGAGAACCAGCAGCAGCCCCGCGGCAGGGGCAAGGGCAGGAACCAGATGCAGCAACAACGGCAGCCGCCCAGCACAGATAGCTTCTTTTCCTACCGGCCATTCACGACCATACTGCTTCACCCCGGCTTTGGCAGCCCCGCTGCGGGGCGCGCTGCCACCACAAACGCGGATGAGCCAACAGCAACCACCCCATGCGCTGGTGGCGCATGTGCAGGCTCTGAGGGAACAGAGGGTGGGGTCCGCCTGGTGCTGGGCCTGCTGCGCCAGCTCAAGGCACCCACCCACCTGGTGCTTTCTTTCCACCACCATCAGGAGCAGCAGGGGTTGCAGCCACGGCAAGGGGAGGCACAGCAGCAGCCACAGCAGGCGCAGCATAGCGCGGATTGGCAGCAGGGTGCCTGGGCAGGGGCTGGTCCTGCGCTGCGTGCAGCAGCAGCGGCTGTGGAGCGGCTCTGTCAGCAGCTGAACGGCTGTGTGGTGGGGTGTGACCTGGCGGCAGTAGGGTGTGCTTTGCCGGGGGAGGCGCTGGTAAGCAGCTGGGTGGTGTTCCTGGCTGAGGGGCCGGAGGCAGAGGGCATGCAAGAAAGAGTGGTGCAGACCTTCCTTCGAGAATGTTGCTGACACTCTAGGCCCCCTTTAACGATAGATCTGTGGTGTCCTGTTGCTCGGCTTTGACTACAAGTTGGGTGGCTGCTTGCACCGAACACGATTGCCCGTCGCTGGTAGCCACAGCGATGTGTTGTGTTGAGTACACTGCTTCAACTTTGATGGAGTCCCAAGTTGTAATAAAAAAATCCCATGACTATGTAGGGAGGAGGCCTGATTGGATGAGAAATTAGATGGGACTGCCACACGATAGACAGAAGGCTGCCTGGCTGGATCTACAACCATACCCTGCCGCCACTGCATCACTTCTCAGGTCAATACAACTGTTGCAGACGGGTCGCACTATGGGGCACCATCATTGCCAATGACATAACTCTATGCCAGCCGCTTCTGCCAGCCCAGCCCTTGCTGCTGCTGAGAGCCGCCATGCAAGAACGGAAGGTCCACTTCCTCGGCGGCGCCATAAAAACCCTCCTGCAAGCACATGGCCAGAGGCCGGGGTATGAGCACAACTCCATCTTGTTATCAGCAGGCCGAACCTGGTTCCAGCAAGCCAGAAGTCCACCCGTGACACTGTGCAAATGGACATTGCAGTCGCAAAGTAAATAGCCATGCACCCTGGCGACCAATCAAGCCACTTCCGGAGTGACGGGCACAATCAGCCAAGCCAGTAGTTGACTTTTAGTTGGAAATGAACATGACAGGAAGGGGTCAGACAGCAGTGTGGCGGGTGCCAGCTGCGTCAATAAGCAGTTCAATTTGCACCGGGTGCTCACCAGGTCATAGTAGTCTCTCTGCTCAGCCTGCACAAGCCAAGCAAGGTGATCAGGCCCTCGCCACCATAACCATCTGAGGCAGGGCAGTTGGCTTGCAGCCCAGAAAGATGATACGTGACACAGCCTAGAATAGTCCACATTGTATAAAGGGATGTCCAAGGGTCTCCACAGCGCAGTACACTCACCAAGACAGACAATGGGCAGGGCGCCTCGCCCTCCGATGCAGTTGTCGATCCCTTGCACAGGCCCCCTTATCAAACCCAGGTGGACATTCTGACAGAGCTTGGCTAACAACAGCTTACAACAAACAGACGCAGTTGGTGCGGCTTGCTGTGCGCCCATGTACTGCCAGCTCACCGTCATGATGTGCACCACGACATCGCCATAGTCCAGCAGCTCCCAGGCACTCCTGCAGCCACCCAGCCAGCAACTGTTGGGGGCCGTAGCCGACAATGGGGACCACGGGGGCACCCCAGGCTGCCACATTGCCCAGGCAGAGCCCGCGTGGGGCTCGGACGGCATTCCAAGGCAGTGTGCCTTCCAAGCCCACACAGACACACCAAAATAACTCCATATGGCTGCTGGGCTATGGCGTCTGCTCCCACCACCGCACCTGCCCTCCACCGAGTGGCTCAGCTCACGCCCATGCACGTCCTTGGCCTGCTGCGTCATCTTGGCCAGCAGCGCATTCAGCTGCGGCTTGCTGAACACCGTGCAGATGACCATGTACTGCAGGCAGGCAAACATCCAGTACAGCGGGATCACCTGTTGAGGCCAAAAGCAGCAAGCCAGGCAGCGGCCGCCGGGCACAGCCCTGAGGGCTACACATTGACACAGGCAAGTAAACACCTGTCCGAGCTAGGGAAACCGACAAGACAGTCGGATGCCTGCTTGCGGGTGTATGCCTCCACCGCCACGGCAAACCCTGTTGCTCCAATAGGCATGGGCACACCAGCACTGAAGGGGCAATACTCATCAACTCTTGCACATGCACCACGGCACAACTTATGCCCGACACGCTACCGCCCACCACCAGCAGCGCCCCCTGTCACATAGTCAGCACATCCCTCGTTGACACAACGTCAGATATTGCATGTGGGCGCGCACCCGTGTCCAGTACACCAGCGGCGCCACATGCAGCACAAGCGTGTCCTCCGCTTTCGTTTCCCACGCCTCCCGCGCCTGCGCACAGCAGACGCATCAACATGGGCTGCCTAGCAGTTCGGCGGTGTAGAGGGAGTGACATACTGTCGGGGAAACGCATGCAGCGGAGTCAGCGGAGCCGCGGAACTGTTATGCGCAAACTCGGCCATAACAGGAAGCTATATAAGCAGGTGTCAGCAGGGCTTGCCAGCCTGTTCACGAACAGAAGTTCATGGCGGCACCCACCATGGCCACAGCAAACGACCGCGAATCTTCATCGTCAGTTATGTCCACAGCTGCGTTATGTACTGCCGGCCCTCCTGCCTCATCCTCATCCTCATCCTCAAATCCATCAAGAAAATCATCAAACTGCTCCTCTGCCGTGTCATCCCCTTCAACAGGGTCCGCGTGCTGCTGGGCTGTCCCTGTTGCTGCCGCTGCTGCCGAGGCTGCCCCAAGCGACCAATCCTGCAGTGCAAAGACAAGCCGCCCCTTCTCTGTGGCAGGCAGGCAGGCAGCCCGCCCCAGAGCTACTTCAAGTGACACAGCTGCGCTGCACAACTCTACGTTAGGCTTTGGCAGCTCAGCTACTTGTCACTATTGGATAAGCAAAGCTCCATACGGTGGTTGCAGTACTTACCTCTTCGTCTCTGCCGGCTGCTGCTTTACACCTCGGCACTGCAAGTGGTGGCCGTGCTTGCCTGAACGCCTGCAGGAATAATGGTGGCCTTACATGGAACAGCAAGACGCACGACTGTATGAATTAAACAAAGAAAATATCAGCAGTATGTATTGACCAAGAAGCTTGACGGCTTACCCCGCTCAGGGCCTGTGAGTTAGTTACTGCATGCACACAAAGTGGACGACGTGGCAAGATGTACGGCTTCATGGTTACAAATGACAAAGCGACAAGTGTATGCATGACATGCAGCTTGTGCCAATTCCTGGCTGTCCTATCGCTGGGGACTGAATGCTAAGCATGCTACGGTCTTGTCTGGCATTCCCGTAACCCCCTCGCTCCGAAAACCGGGCTCTGGTAAACCCAAGCAAGCCTGGGTGTTGTCGGGTGGTGTGGTCCGTGGCAGAGTACCACCACAACATCTCGCTGCCTCTCTTACTCGGAACCTGCAGAGCACTGGGCCTGCTAGGACAACCCCTGGGCTTCCAATCAACCCAATTCACTTAGTGGTGGCAGATGATCAGAAACACCAGGGCCCTGGCCCGCCTGCTGGTGGGTGGCATCTGTCATCCTTTCCACGCCCAGTACCGGCGCATTCGCTCGTGTTCGTGCCGATTGTGCTCAGCATAGAGGTTTCCACGTTATTGGCCTGCCAAGTGACGCGCAGGTTACGGCCCAGCAGGCAGCTTCAGGCGCTGCTAGTCTCCCTGAGGCTCGGGTGGCCAGCAGCACAGCGCCTGCCGCGCTTAGAGGGTTTCACACCAGCACCAGCGCGCCATACGCAGCGGCAGAGCCGGCAGCAGCTGTGGCGCCGGCAGAAGTGAAGGAGCCAGAGCCGGAGGAGGCCGCCCTGACCCAGGCTGAGCTGACGCCACGCCAGGTCGTGGAGATGCTTGACCGCTACATCGTCGGCCAGGACGCCGCCAAGAAGGCGGTAGCAAATGCACTTCGCAACCGGTGGCGCCGACACAAGGTCCCCAGCCCGCTGCGGGTGCGTGGGGTGGTGGGGTTGGGCCTGGGGCCCCGTCCGCCTAGTTGTTGAGCGAGCTGTGCGCCGTTGAACTCTGCACTCGCGCAGCTGCTGTGCTTTCATGTTGTTGGGTGGAGGTGGTGGGGCGGCAGGAGTGGGGTTTTTTATGTGTCGCAGCACTGAGCAGTGATTTAGCAGGAAAGGATGCCCAGCTTCGTTAAATGCTCCGTTGTTAGTTGTGTGTCCTGTCTGCTACTTGTAGGACCTCTCCATGGCTTGCAATGCTGCGGCAGCGCAGGAGAGCAGCAAAAACAATGCGTCGCTGCAATGAGGGCAATGTTGCATTTAGGGTGTTTGGGTGTGCAGGAGGAGATAACTCCCAAGAACATGCTTATGATCGGGCCCACGGGGTGCGGCAAGACCGAGATTGCGCGGCGGCTGGCTAAGCTGGCCAATGCACCTTTTGTCAAGGTATGGAAGGTCGAGCACGAGCACCTCACAGGGGGGACAATGCAGAACCCGTGGTAATCTGCTGTGGAGAACAGGGTGCTGATGCGCAGGTGGCTGTCTGCTGTGGAGAACAGGGTGCCCAGGCGCAGGTGGCGGTCTGCTGCTGACGAGTGGGTGGGAGATGGAGAGGGAGAGCCTGCAGTATCCTCACCGGCTGCCAGACACTGCTCACATAGTTCAGTGGGAGTCACTGTGGCAACAGGCAGAATAGCCAGGCAGCATGCCAAGGAAGCAGGGCGG
>BBXU01001688.1:0-13598 GCA_001598975.1 Parachlorella kessleri
ACCCCCACACACACACCTGGATGCGGAACTGGTAGCCCTTGAGCGCCTTGCCGCCGCCGCGGATGGGCACGGTGGAGAAGCCCTCAGGAGCGGTGCCCAGCTCCTCAGGCAGCACTAGCGCCTGCAGACGCAAGGGTAGCAGTCACTTGCCTAGGATGCAGAACAGCCGATCAGGGAGAGGCATTTGAATGCATAACACCGCCTTTGTGGCATTACGGCACAGTGCTTTCAAAGTTGCTCACTCACCCACCCACCCACCCATCCACCCACCGGGCGTATGGCTGCGTGGGGGCAGATGAAGGAACAGATATTGCACTGGGTGCAGTTGTCGCTGTTCCAGGCGGGCACGCGCGAGGCGATGGTGCGGCGCTCAACGGCGGTGGTGCCGGGGGGCATGTAGCCGCCGGGGGTGAACACGCTGCGCGGGGGGGCCAGTGGCTCAAGCGTTGCGGACGGGCATTGCCTTGCTGTGTGCGTGTGTGGTGTGTGTTGGGGTGGTGGTGGTGGTGGTGGGACGGGGTGTTGTATATGGCTGTAGGGGGCAGAAGGCTAGGGGACGACGAGCATAGCAAAATGCGCCTCACCAGTGGGCCTCACCAGCATTGCTGACGTTTGCAAGACTTTGGCAACCACATTGCCGCCTCAGCCTCAATGCCTCAGGGCCTCACACACCTGACTGGCAGCTTGTCCCCCTCCAGCGCCAGCATGGGCTGCACCACGCGGTCGATGAACTGGGCGGGGGTGCGCGCCCCCGTGAAGATGGCAGCAGACTCGGCAGCACCCACGCGCACTGGCTTCTCCTGCAGAGCTAAGCGCTAGTTTGACATCAACCAAATACTGTGGTGCCGCCCCGAGCCTGGTGCCAGGGCAGAGTGCATGCTGCATTCTCTTGAGCAGGGTGAGAAGTCCTGGTAAGCAAGGGGCCGCAGCCTCCTGCTGGCTGTGATGCAGCTCCATGAAGCCGCAACTACACTGTGCTAGCATGCCACAAAGCTTTGCTCAGACACCCTTGTGGCCTTCCTTTCGTTGCTTATCTACTCGCTGCGCATGGCCTTGCAAACCCTAGCCTACACCATGCATAGTGCAGGCGTGATGACGACCAGGAGCTTCACCACATATTGAATGCAGGTACTGTATCGAACTGTCGCACCCCCCCCGACCCTCACCCCTGACTCGCCTCCTGCTTGCCCCAGCCCTCGGGGATCTCAATCTTGACCAGGTGCTTCACCGCCTTGTCCACAGCCGCGTAGTTCATGGCCACGATGCCCTCACCCTTCTTGCCATACGCCTTCTTGATGGACTCCTTCAGCAGGGGGATGGCCTGCGCGCCACCCGGGGGGGTTGTGAATCAGTGAGGGCTTGCCCGCCTGCACTGTTTATTTCTCTTTGTAAGATCATTTGCCATGCAGGCCGGACCCTGCACTGTGCAGCCGTCCACAGCCTGCCCTTAGCCATGTGCTGGTATGATGGCTGTCAAGTACAACCCCGACCATGAGCCGAGTGCAAGGCTGGCCCAGCAGACGGCACTCCTTGGCATCGCAGGCACGAACACATGGGTAGAGCCAGCCAAAATCACAGTACAGAGGTGTACATGTGCTTGCCTTGTCCATTTCCATGACACCGGAGAGCGCGAAGAAGGCGGCTTGCATGACCATGTTGATGCGGCGCCCCAGCCCCACCTCCTGGGCCACAGCTGCTGCGTCAAGGGTGTAGACCTGCGCATGAGAGAGGTGGGGTGAGAGGCAAGTGGACAGTAGTTGCGGTGGCAGTCAACTCTGCCCCGCACTCTAACCCCCCAAAAACAATTCGTACACACATCATGATGAACACGCCCTAGCACCAAGCTGACACCAAGCCAGTAGGAGTTAAGAGGGACGGAAGGACTTCCATGGGCTGTTAGCCCTCAGGGCGCCAAGTGCTGCGCATGGCTTGATATAATGAAGCCAGCACTGAGCCATAAAAACAACACATTCGGGGCGATGCCCGCTGTGTTTCCAACACAAGCACACCTGGGGTCTCAGGGCGGCCATGTGTGTGCGGGCCTTGGGTGAGAGGTGCTGCTCCAACTCCTCCAGGCTCCTCCAGGGGGCATTGACTAGCAGCACACCGCCGGGGCGCAGCCCAGACAGCACGTCGTACCTGCAGAGCACAGCGGGGCAGGGCAGGCAGCATTGTTGGCTGCATCAGGCCATGTTACGGCTTCACTCTAAGGGTGCCCTGACATTTACCGTGCCTAGGGGCCATGCAACCAAGCAGTGCTGAGGGTGAGGGCCTCCCTCTCCAAGCACGTCACGCTTACTACTACATGCTTTCAGGCCTGGTCGCCCAGGCAGGAAGGCCGGCCTGTGAAGCAAACGGTGTTGGCACCTGGGCTGCCTGCGCGGACACTCCCCAGCGCGCCAAAGGACCATGTCACATGCACGGGCACCGCACGCAGCACATCGGCGCGTTGGCATTGCTGTGGAACGTGTCCGCACGCCTCACCCCCACCCCACTTCACAGACAGATACGCCTGCACACACTCCACACACACCCCCGAGGGACGGCTGCTCACTCACTTGGCCAGGTAGTGCGCCTGGTGCACCCCCAGGTAGTGGGCGCGGTGGACCAGGTAGGGCGCTGAGATGGGGTCAGGCCCGAAGCGCAGGTGGCTGACGGTGACCCCGCCCGATTTGTGGGCGTCGTAGGAGAAGTAGGCCTGCGGGAAGGGGGGGGAAGAGAGCTAAGCAGTCGGACATGCTCACCCCGGCGGGTGACTGTGCTTGCCGTTGTCCATACAACGCCCAAACACGGTGCCACGAAAGTAAGAGGTGCACAGGCTACGGCTCGCAGCTGTCTGCGGGCAGGGATGCAGCACCGCCTGGGCCTTGCTTTTGCTGACAGGGTTGGTGAGTGGAGGGGTCCATGCGGCGTCTGCACAGCAGTAGGGCTCCCTGCGCTCACTTGCGCGTGCATGCCCTCCTGGCTGGCGATGATCTTGACGGCTTCCTTGTTAGCGCCCACCGTGCCGTCTGAGCCCAGCCCCCTGCATGCGTGGGCAGGCCATCGTCAAATCGTCATTCTGGGACTGGATGCGGACCACTGCCAAGCCTGCGCACTGGAAACACCATCCCCACGCGCCAGCAAGGAAGGTTCGGGGCTCACCCACTTGAGGGACTCGCGGCAGTATGGTCAGGTGGCGGTACGCTGTTGGGCTAGACCAAGCTAGACTGCATGGAAGGCAAGTCAATAGCCAGCAGGGATATTGGCGCCCCACCCCACCATATCCCGCAGCGCGCGGTGCACAAAGCTCCTCAGCCACCGCCCAAGGCAGTACCACGTGCTCCCCCCTCACCAGAACAGGCACTCCATGGTGCTCTCAGGGAGCACCTGTGGCTCTGCCCCGTACAGCAGGCTGGAGAAGCTGACGTCATCGGTGATGCCCACAGTGAAGCCGTCCTTCACATCCTGCAGGCAGGCAGGGACAGTGGCATGTTAACTGGGCCTTCCAGCGTAGCAGGGGCACACTTGCAAGCCTGGGCGGGGTGAGCACAGCCCTAAACAGCCCTGCCTTTCATGCCCTGGACAATGGAGGCTCTCGCCGTCTCACCGCTGCAGCCCGGACTCACCAGTTTGCTGGCCGCGCCTTCACCTGGCAGCAGCCCCATCAGCAAAACCCCATATGGTACTCAAGTCTGTTGCACCCACATTGGCGTTGCTGCTGTGAGTCTCTCAACAACGAGCCCATGTAGGTAGCCAATAGTACCCACATTAGGGCCAAAGTACAGTGTGCCCTGGACTCCGACCACCCGTGCCCCCCACCCCACCGACGGACCTGCCTCCTGTGTGCCCCCAGGTTCTCATACACCGCCAGCGCCATGGCGGGTGTGAAGTCCTTGGAGCCCAGCCCGTACCGCCCACCCACCACCAGCACGTCCGAGTGCCGGCCCGAGCGGTGGAGCGAGGCGGCCACGTCCAGCAGCAGCGGCTCGCCTGCGCGAGGGGAGGGGGCAGGCAGGGGGCGGGGGGAGAGACCTTGTTATGGAAAGATTCAATTCCAAGCTATAAGACACACTAGCACTGGCACCCTCTTGTGGCCCTCGGTATACAAGGGTATAGGGCAAGCTCACAGCCCTGGGTAGTGCCCCACAAGTGCACTGGTGGCCGCTGTGTGGCTGGCCTCCTCCTAGCAGCAAGTGCGGTTGGTGGGGAGGGTTTTGAGGTGCGAATAGGTCAGGGTACACCCCGACAAACTGCTCAGTGGACCAACCTCCGCTGCCATGCTCCTTGGTCCTGTCCAGCACGGCGATGCGCTTGACGGTGGGGGGCAGCGCCGCCAGCAGGTGCTCCGCGGACCAGGGGCGGTACAGGTGCACCTGCACACAACGCACACAAGGGGTGCAGGGCTGGGCAGGCGGGTTCTGCCTACACGTAAAATACCAAGCAAGTGACATTCAGCTGGCGGTCATCACAAATATAGCATGTCGATATCAATAAGTCAGGCTCCATGACCGTGTGATTTGCATTCTAGCAGCGCAGTTGAACAGTGGTGAGGCTACTCAACGAGCTTGAGTGTGGTCACGGTACGTCCCATCAAGGCTGTCAAGGCCAAGCGAAGAGCCTTGGGGGGCGGGACGGTCACGCGCCTGAAACTCAGCAGCGACCACAGTGCAGGCATGTGCCTGCACTTGCTTGCAAACCAGCCTGGGGTACACTCTCCGAGACCAACCAACGGCCTGTCACACACAGGCTCTCACCTTGACCAGGCCGACCTTCTCGCCCTCCCTCACCAGCTGCCCCACCGCCGCCTCCAGCACAGCACAGCCGCTCCCCATGGCCACCACCACATGCTCCGCCTGCACGCCAACGCCACGCATTGGCAGCTTACAACAAGACTTGCATGCGTACCCAAGTTAGCTTCACGGCGTGGCTGACGTGGCCGTCAGAAGAGTGGCCGCAAGGCCCGCTGGCCTTGCCACTATCGAAGTTAGTGTGGTCCCAGTGGCAGCCAGCGTGGCCAGGTGCCCATACATTGAGTGAACACGTCAGTCGCTCACACCAAGACAGAGAGCAGCCTGCACCCATCAGTTGCAGCCGGCAGCTGCCCGCCCACCTGGGGTGCTTCCCCGTGGGCATGGCTTATATACAGTCAACAGGTGGATGGAGTGTACTGCCCACCTGCGGGTGCCCCACGTAGTCAAAGAGGTGGTACTGCCTGCCCGTGATGGCCGCCACCTGGTCCATGGCGGACTGGACCACCATCGGCATCGCCTGCAGTGCACATGCAAAGCAGGTTGATTAGGGTGTCTCGCGGGCTCTGGTTCCAGGAGGCGTTCCGGCTCCCTTTCCCTGGACTGTCTGGGACTGCCGGGTCGTCCGAGTTTCACAGACCGTGGGTGGCTGCTGGCACACGGCATCGGTCGGCGGACTCATATGACTAGATGGGCAGTACTGGAGCTGAACGTTGTGTGGGAGCACAACGCACCTTGTGGAACGTGTTGGCCGCCTCCAGCGACTGCATGTAGACGTCGGGGCCCTGCGACATGCCGCGCTGGTGGGGGTGGGCGGGGTTGAGGGCGCGGGCGTGGTGGGCGGCGATGGCGGGGCCCAGCTCCCGGACCAGGGGCTGCGCGGCAGCCTCGTCAATCAGGCTGATCTGCAGCAGAGGGGTGGCCACAGCAGCAAGTAAGACAGATGGCTGGCCGCCCTGTCGCTTGGTCCCCAACGCTCATGAAGTGAGCACATTTTATCACAGGGGGGTTCCGGCCAACCTTGAAGGGACCTTGTGGGCGACGTGGCGCGCCTGTCACACCAAACAATTGCCATGGGGGCTCAGCCAGAGATGGGATTGCCCACCCGCACCTTGTCAATCTCGTGGGAGGTCCTGAACCCGTCAAAGAAGTGCACGATGGGCACGCTGCCCGCCAGCGTGGCGAGGTGCGCCACCAGGGCCAAGTCGTGCGCCTCCTGCACGCTGTGGCTGCTCAGCAGGGACCACCCGGTCTGGCGCACAGCCATCACATCCTGCGGGTCGGGACAAGGAGCAGCGCCATGCTACCTGGATGCAATGACCTGGTGGGCAGGTGTCAAAATGGGGCCAATGCCAAGCTGTGCACCCAAGACTCACCCAGTGTTGCGGTACAACAAGCGCTGCAGACCAGCAACAAATGGGACAGCTGGGCGCAGCTGTCCTGCGAGGTGGCTACACCTGGCTGTATATGCTGTCAGATTGAGTAATCACTGCTATGAAAACCAGGCACCTACCTGATGATCACCAAAGATGCTGAGAGCGTGCCCTGCCAGGGCGCGCGCTGTCACGTGCAGCACGCAGGGAATCAGCTCCCCCGCAATCTTGTACCTGCACCAGGGGAGCGGGCAGTTAGCAACAGCATTCCTCGGCAACATGGCCAGCACCCAGCTCCCCCATGCCAGCAGCATTGACCCCTCGAGGAGCGTTCAGGGGAGTGAAAACGAAGAGGCCATGCATAGCAGCTAACACCGCCCCTGGCACCCATCACCTTCCGGCGCCCTTTCTTAATGCCAGGGTTGGTCAGGAGCAGGCCTCGCAGCACACCAGGTTGGTGCCAGAGCGCTGTCGCTACTCAAAGCTGGTGTTCAAGTTACACGGCACGGAGCATGAGCAGCGGGCCTGGGGAGTAAATGAGTAAGCGGGTCTGACCGCCAGCGGCTCCTGCCAGGTGGGCGTGCACGACTCACATGTCTGGGATCATGAGCAGCAGGCCCTGAGAGCATGTGAATGTGGTGGCCAAGGCGCCGGCGGCCAGGGCGCCGTGGAGCGCACCCGCCACGCCCGCCTCAGACTCCATCTCCATCACCTGCACACCAGGAGCACCGGTCCAACAAAGCTGGCTGGGGAGGAAAACCCATGTCGGCCTGCAGGGCGGGCTTTATGTGGGTGGCTGTGAAGGCCTAGGGCTGCGGATAACAAGCTACTCGCTGTATGCAGGTACCCACAGTGCACCGGCGTGCTGCAGCAGAGGCTTCAGCTTGCCAGGCCTCCGGTGCCTGCAGTGCCAGGACCAAAGGAAGGACGGGGAAGGCAGCAGACCCCCGACTGCCCCCACCTGCATGACATTGCCGTGCAGGTTGCGGCGCCCCTCTGTGGCCCACTGGTCAAACAACTCGTTGCCGGGGGTGCTGGGTGTGATGGGGTAGATGAAGGACACGTCGCTCATGGCATAGGCAATGCGGGCGGCGGCCTGTGAGGCAGTGCGGGCCAAGGGAACGTCCCGCAGATGGGGTCCAGCTACCTTGTGGACAACCACGGTAGTGCCACGTATGCACCAGCGCTCCACCTGGGCCAGTGGAGTTGCAGAGTGAACAATGACCGCAACCCAGCCGCCACCTCACCTCGTTCCCGTCCACTGGCATCATCTGGCCGTGCTTCACCCCTGTGGGAGCTGGCGCTGCTGGTGCAGCAACAGGTGCTTCAATGGCAGGGTTGGCGACAGTGCCTGCGGTCGTGCCTCGTGGGGTGGCACGAGGTGTGGCTGCCCCTCCAGGGCGGGATTCACTGGCACCTGAGCCCAGGCTGGTTTGCACCCTTGCATGGGTGCACCTGAGCAGAGCAGAGACCCTTCTTATGTGTGAGCTAGCGACTAACGGCACACGTCTTACACTGTGCTTTCAGACATACAAGTACCAAGTGCTCAGGCCTGCTCTTTACGACCTTGAACAGATCAAGGCCCTGGGCTTCAATATCTTATAGAGAAGGGGTGACGTGGTCAAGCTCTTACCAGCTTCGACCACGCAGGTATACTGGTCTCGAGATGAGGCTGTCCAAGGGACTGTGATGCTGTGTCCGTCCCAAACCGGGAGACGAAAGCTGCAGCATTGTCGGCGATCTACACCGTAAGGATTCAAGAGGTAAGCTTTGTTTGTAAAAGGGAGGCCTGGCAAGCGCGTCCTTCGCCCGAGTGATCTGTTCCGGCCAGGAAACTAAACTGGAAAGAACTGCGTGAACCTTAGACAGGCTTCTAGTTAGAGTGAAACGAAGCTTCATGTCATGTCTAACGACCCACGAGGGGCTATCACTGGACGCACATGGAGCACCTTGGACTGCCACGGTGTCATGGAGGGGGCAACAAGGCGCCCTTGAGCACTTTAATTGGCTCACGGGATTTGATAGCTCTAGGTTCTTTTACGCTTCAGAAAAAGATTTGGTTCCTTTCTCCTGTGTGCCACGGGAGCCGTTACTGAGCAACCATGCGCTCGGACCCCGCTGTCTTCAGTCTGATACCCAGCTGCTCTTGGAGGCTGATAAAGAAGCCATCTGCCTCTTCTGCAGCGTTTGCTGTTTGCGCCACTTCACGGTTTCGGGGCCATGTAAGTGGAGCATGGCGGCAGCCGCCTCCTGTAGAACCAGGGTTGCTTGTGCAGGGCTGCTCAGCCTTGGCATGCGCCGGCTCTGTGGAGAAGGCGCGTGGCTGGCTGGAACTGGCTCGCCCAGACTAAACTGCAGCCCACCTGCATATCCGCCAGGCCTAGCAGGTGCATTGTTGGGGTTATCAGGCCAGCCGGCAGCCCAGACAGGTGGCTTGCAAGCATGGCAGTGGGCTTGCACCATCCAGATCATGGGAGCACTTGCTGCAAGCGAGTTGGCGGCAGAGGAGACGTAGTGTTGCTAGGACTTGGATGCGTTCAGGGCTGCCAGAGCAACTGCTGCTGGGGCATGCGTTGGAGCAAATGGAAGCAGGGAGTGTGGGCACTGAGCTGCCACTAGCTACACCAGCACACAATTCCATTCTGAAGCCTCTATATAACGAGGCTGAGCCAGCCTGCACTGAGGATGACTATTCTGATCGGGTGCAGCAGCCCCAAGGCCCGCCATCGCTCCAACCAGATCTGAGAACAAAGTCATTAAAGCGGCTTTACCTGCCTAGATATGAGGCTTCACTGAGTACCAGGTGTCCTAACCATTACATATCTCATCCTTTCATAAAAAGTCATGCTGAGAAGGGGCGGAGAACCGTGTAATGAAGGTAAGAAAAGAAGTACAACACTGATCAGGTCATGGTCATGACATGATGCAGGACAGCAGGCTTAGGTTTGGCTAAGAGTGTTGCAGCAGTCGTGAAGATTCCTTTAGCTAGCCTCTTTCATCCTGTGCTGCCAACTCAGTCTTAAGACAAGCTTGTGCTCCCAGAAGCAGGAGTGTGTAGAACAGTCCTGTGCTGCAGCTGGTATATGTTAGCTAAGGTCGTGTTGTCCACGGCAACCCCATCAATGGATATGCTGCCAAACACGCTGAAGTGCTTCTGCTGCGCTGAAGTCCACCCAAGCTCGGCCTCATATCACACACGGCATTGCTAGTAGGCATTGAAGTAGAAGGTTCTGCCAGACGTACTCCCACTGTAGTCACCAATAACAACGTAGTACCTGCACAGAGGAGAAGGCTCAGCATTGAAGGACCCAAGCCCTCCGCAAAGCTCAAAATCGCTAGCTCACGTCTGGCCAAGCATAACCAAAAGCACATGCATGGGTTTTCTGCAGCAGGACCAGCAATTACCATCGCCCCACAATGGTTGTGAAGGTGGCAAAGGAGTTGCGTCCTGATGTTACGGTAGCCGGGTTCCATTTGGGTGAGTCATACACGGAAACTCCCACGCAGCCCTTACAACCATTTGAGTTGGTTGCATCAGGGGTGCATGTCGCTGTTGGCCCGCTGAAGGTATCACCATCATCGTCATCACATCTGCAAGCAGCAAGGCACATTGGAGGCGCGAGACCACCAATAGGGGAAATTTGGACGAGATCTGAATCCATAATCTATTACGAACCACCATCAACCAGCACAAGAGGGCATGCCTAGGTGCTTACAGCATGTAGCTCAGGCTGCCACTGGAAAGTGGATTGCTTCCCAGTTGATTGGGAGGCAAGGTAGAAGAGTAGACAAGCAATACAGTGTCAAAGGCGCAGCCTGCATGCAGAAAATTAGCCATAGGGGAGATACTACGTGCAAGGGCACATTTAGGCGTGCAACCTGCATGACCCTAGCGTCACGTCAGACAGAGTGCAAAAATGAAGTAGCAATATACCAAGCTGTAGTACCATCAGCAGCTGTGGCAGCACCGCACCCATGGAGGAGCATGAACAGATAACATCTACGGCTAGTGTCTGACAGCAACACAGCTTGGCAGCAGTCCAGGATGGCAAGGAGCAGCACCAGCAACAGAAGTCATGCTCACCGCAAGTGTTTATCTTCCGGACAGTCGCAGCGGTTTCCTGCACCAGTTATGTGTGCATGCTCAATGAGAGGTCCACGAAAAGTTGCAAGACAGTGCCATCGTCTCTGCATGCCCACCTGGAAGGCGTAAAACATCTGCGGTCCCCGAATGGCCTCAGACAAGACGGTGGAGGTGCCCGATTGCCGGCGGGCGCTGAACCCAACGGAGCAAGCTAATGTGGCTGCAACCACATTGCTGGATCCAGCAGTGGTGCCTGTGATATGAGCTGGGGGATAGATGATACGAGAATCAAGAAAGCCATGCCCATTGCCAGTGTAGGTAAAGGCCGGTGACACGCCCGGAACGGAGGAACCGTTGGTGTTCTGAACTGTGACGGATAGGGTGTAACTCGCGCCTTGCAGCAGGCCACCCAGCTCCTTCGTCGTTGCAGTGCTAGTTGCAGTGAACGTCGCGCTGACAGCACCGACTAGGCTGCCTGCCGCTGGCATTGCTGTTATGGTATAGCCAGTGATGGCGGTGAAGCCGGTGCTGGTAGGGCGGGTGAAGACGCAGGTGCCGTTCGGGAAACCAATGACGTTTGCAGGGGGTCCTGGCGCCAAGCTGGCTGTGAAAGCTGCCGCACCTGACACTGCCGAGTTGCCAATGATATTTTTCGCGATCGCAGTTACCTGCAGCAAACCATCCCGACGCCATCAGGGTCACCGGTACTTCCCAAAGGCAGGAGCTCAGTCAACAATATGTCCATTACTTGGCAGGCCTTGTATGCTTCCTATCGCACTATAGAATCCCAGCAAAGGCTATGCCCCAACTCCACCCAAAGCACTTACGGAGTAGCTTGCCCCATTCTGCAAACCACCAAGCTGTAGTGGTGACGAGGTCCCTTGGACAGTAATGGTAGTCGCACCGTTTGTGGCAGCCGCACTAACAATGTACCCAGTTATGGGCGAGGCCCCAGGGCTGCCAGGAGTGAAACTGATCAGGCCGGTAGGGGAGGCGGTGACAAGTGTGGGAGGACCGGGCACTAAGCTGGCAGTGAATGTGAATGGGCTTGATGCCTGGGAGTTGCCCTGGGCATTTGTCGCCACCACAGTCCCCTGCAACCAGCCACCAAAGGTTATCGGGTCGACACAACTTGTTGTCTGAAGGGGTAGACACTATCTCTTGTGGAACAGCTGCATGCCCAAATCAACTCTGAAACGCATCTGTACACCTCGGTCCTCACCGAGTAGCTTGCTCCATTCTGCAGTCCCCCAAGTTGTAGGGGAGAGGCGTTCCCTTGCACGGACATGGGGTTCCCGCCGTTGGATGGAATCGCTGTTGCTGTGTACCCTGTTATGGGCGAGGCGCCAGTGCTGGCAGGTGCTGAGAAGCTAATGAGACCGGTGGAGGAGGCGGCTATGTTTGTGGGAGGGCCTGGTGTGAGGGTGGGAGTTGCCGCTGTGAATGTGACTGGGCTTGATGCCTGGGAGTTGCCCTGGGCATTTGTGGTTACGATAGTCACCTGCAAATCAGCCGCCACAGGCTCAAGCTTCGAATTGCCTGCAGCTGTGCATGTACGCACGCACGCACGCACACAAACAACATCACCTGCATAAGAGCTGCACGCCAACTCATCTCCAATACGCATCCCTATGCCACATGCTCTCACCGAGTAGCTTGATCCAGTCTGGAGTCCACCCAGCTGTAGGGGTGAGGCGATCCCTTGCACGGATATAGGGGTGCCACTGCCCGTTGTCGCTGTCGCTGTGTAACTTGTAATAGGTGAGGCACCAGTGCTGCTAGGGGCTGAAAATGTGACCAGGCCGGTGGTGGAGGCGGCTACATTTGTGGGTGGCCCGGGTGCGAAGGCAGGTGTGAACGCCACCGGGCCAGCTGCGGGCGAGTTGCCATAGGTATTGGTGGCCACGACAGTTATCTTCAGCCAGCACACACCACAAGTCAGACTAACTGACTACAGGTCAAAAGGTTGGCTCAGGTGTTTTAATGTAGGCACAGGACATGGACACGGTTGTCCCCACATTTGCACGGATGGTTGCTACCCCAGGCACTTGATTGCAAACCTGGCGCCGCGGACTCCCACTGCAATCGAAAGAAGCCTCACCATGTAGGACTCTCGGTCCACCAACCCGGTCAGCTGTAGGGGTGACGAGCTCCCTTGCAAAGTTATGGTGGCTGCGCCGTTGGTGGATGGAATTGCTCTCACAATGTATCCTGTAATTGGTGAAGCCCCACTATCCGCAGGCGCTGAAAAGGTGACCAGACCAACGGGTGATGAGGAGATAGAGATGCTCGTGGGCTCATCTGGGACTCCCGTGGCCACAAATGTCGCAGCATTGGAGGCAGGAGAGGTGCCGTATACGTTATGGCAACCGGTGACATCCGCGGCTACGTTTGTCGGCGGGTCTGGAGTGAGCGTGGCAATGAATGCCACTGGGGGAGATGCGGGCGAGCTGCCGTCGACATTGGTGGCCAAAATTGTCACCTGCATGCAGCCAGCATAGGCCATCAGCCTCCCTGACTCCTGTCACTGTCACCCAGGAATATTAGAATTCCATGCGTTGCAGTCCCCAGTGATGGCAACTTAACTGCACGCCAGCCGTCACCAGCGCTTAAACAAAATCGTGGCATTGCCGTGTAGCTAGCTCCATTCTGAAGACCGGCTAGCTGTAGAGGTGAGGAGCTCCCTTGCACAGTTATGGTGGTCCCGCCGTTCGAGGGAACCGCTGTGACACTGTACCCGGTTATGGTCGAGGCCCCACCAGATACGGGGGGTGTAAAGCTGACAAGACCGGCGGGGGTAACGGCAATGTTCGTTGGAGGGTCTGGTGCCGGGGGTGCAACAAATGCCACCGGGCCAGCTGCTGGCGAGTCACCGTTGGCGTTGGTCGCCACCAGCGAAATCTGCACCCAGCAAGCACAGGCCAAATGATACATGCACCTTGCAAAACCTAGAGGCGCAGGTGCAGCCACCAGGTGCAAGTAAAAGGCCCGCATGCTTTTGCGACACCAACCCTCGCACTGCATATTACTGCCTGCCATGCACCTCATGAACGAGTCATGACAACCTCTCAATTGTATGACAGAGTCCTCACCGTGTAGCTTGTACCAGCTTGGAGTCCGGCCAATTGGAGTGGGGAGGAGCTTCCCTGTACGCTTATTGCCGCCCCGCCATTTCCAGCAACCGCCGTCACAGTGTACCCGGTGATGGCCGAGGCTCCAACATTCACGGGGGGTGCAAAGGTCACCAAGCCGGATGACGACACGGCTACGTCAGCTGGAGGGTCTGGTGTCAAAGAAGGGGCAGTATATGCCACCGGGCCAGCTGCTGGCGAGTCACCGTTGGCGTTGGTCGCCACCAGCAAAATCTGCACCCAGCCAGCACAGGCCATGATGATACATGCACCTTGCAAC
>BBXU01001689.1:0-12588 GCA_001598975.1 Parachlorella kessleri
TGCCACCGGGCCAGCTGCTGGCGAGTCACCGTTGGCGTTGGTCGCCACCAGCAAAATCTGCACCCAGCCAGCACAGGCCATGATGATACATGCACCTTGCAACTCCCAAAGATGCAGGTGCAGCCACTGCAAAAATGATAGGCGCAGATTACGCGAGATAAACCCGTGCACTGAAGGTTCCTGCTTGCTGTGCACCTCACGGTGCGAGTCGTTACCAGACCTCAAGAAAATTCCAGGGTCCTTACCGTGTAGCTCGTACCAGCTTGGAGTCCGGCCAGCTGGAGCGGTGAGCAGCTCCCCTGTACAGTGATTGCCGCACCACCCGAGGCAGGAACCGCCGTCACAGTGTACCCACTTAGGGGCGAGGCCCCACCATTTATGGGGTTTGTGAAGGAGACCAAGCCGGAGGAGGACACGGCTACGTTCGTTGGAGGGCCTGGTGTCAGGACTGGGGCAGTAAATGCCACCGGCCCAGCAGGTGGTGAGTCACCATTGGCGTTCGAGGCGACCAGAGTGGCCTGCAGCCAGCAGGAAAACAAGCAAGTGCCATCGGTCTTCCAGCTCACAATGACTTTTATAGGGAGAGGTGCCGCCACCGTAGGCACATTATAAAATGCATGATACCTGCCAAACTTGGGTAACTGTATGCTGCCTGGCACGCCAAGGGCCGGTACTCTACACCCAGCTGTATGCAGAGGCCCTACTGCGTGCTTGCACCGTGTTGTCGGCCCGGACAGTTGGCATGGCGAGGGCTCTGGAGGTGAAAGTGTTGCCTGCCATACGCTTCCAATGGCACTACAACCTCATGCCTCCCATCAAAATTTAGACCCCTTACCGTGTAGCCCATGCCACTTTGAAGACCAGCGACCTGCAGCGGTGAGGAGGTACCTTGCACGACTATGGCGGTCCCACCATTGTCAGGAATTGCTGTCAAAGTATACCCTATGATGGGTGAGGCTCCACTGCTGACAGGCGCTGTGAAGCTGCACAGGCCGGTGGAGGAGACTGCTATGTCTGTTGGACACGCTGGCGTCAAGACGGCATTCAATGTCAGGGGGCCTGCTACTGGCGACGTTCCATTAGCGTTGGTTGCCACCAGTGTGACCTGCAGCCAGGAAGCAAACGCTACCTGTCTTCCAGCCATTGAGGTAT
Organism: Parachlorella kessleri; assembly: GCA_001598975.1. Taxonomy (NCBI): domain Eukaryota; kingdom Viridiplantae; phylum Chlorophyta; class Trebouxiophyceae; order Chlorellales; family Chlorellaceae; genus Parachlorella; species Parachlorella kessleri. The sequence goes on from BBXU01001689.1 coordinate 1,153, forward strand.
GACAAGCAGAGGTGCAACTACCAGATGCAGGCGCAGAACATATGTGTTTTCCATGTCGTCAACTCTGTGTAACCGTTAGCTGCCTGGCATGCACTTCAAAGACTCGCACCCACCCAGCTGTAGGCAGAGGCACTTACTGCATAGAGCGTCCCATCTTGCAGGCCGGTCAGCTGGAGCGGCGAGGAGCTCCCTTGCACGACAATGGGTGGCCCACCGCTGGAAAGGGCGGTCGCAATGTACTTTGTCACGGGCGAGGCCCCACTGTTAGCAGGAGATGTTGTGAAGCTGACCAAGCCAGTTGAAGAGACGGCAAAGCCGGTTGGGGCACGTGGACTTGTCCTGGCAGTAAAGACGAATGGGTTCAAAGCGGGAGAGGTGCCGTTGGCGTTAGCGCAAACCAAGTAGACCTGCAGTCAGCAGCCATCAAGCTGTTTGGCCCTGCTGGTTCCAGCCAGTTCGTCGATAGGATGTCATTGCCTTGCGGCAGATATGCTGCCAAGCGTCGTTGCGTGCAGTCACGAAGCAGGCAGCCTGGCGTCACAGTGTGAGGAGGCACCGTCAAGAGGCTGCTGCTGAGTCCAGGTTTGCACACCGTGTAGCTTGCTCCATCTGCGAGCCCACCCAGCTGCAGGGGGGAGCTGCTGCCGCTCGCTGTAATGTTTGCTCCGCCGTTGGCAGGCACAGCAACAAGTTGGTAAGCATCAATGCTGGTAGCCCCACTGCTGGCAGGAGGTTCGAAGGTGGCGAGTCCCATGTCGGACACAGCTAGGTTCGTGGGTTCGCTTGGAGCGGTCCTGGCAGTCAGGGAGACAGGGCTTGACTCCAGGGAAATGCCGTACCGGTTGTGCGCCATTATTAGTCCCATTGAGGTTTGAGGCGACGTAGCTGTTTCTCCTACTGGCCTGGTCACCTTCCTAAGAAGCTGGCCAAGTGGTAGCTGTTCTTATTAAAGTAGTTGAAAAACTGCATGGAGCCCTGGTACCCCAGTATGCCAGTACCCTAAGTAAAGAAGCATATAGACTTCACTGACATCACTGACACCTGCAGCACACAGGCCACGCCGTCATAACCTGTTGCATGGCGCTATTTTCATAATTAAAAGCACCAATGCTTTGAATAAACCCCAACAACCGGTGAGGGACGCAGGTCATGCCGTCACCAGATAAGTGCAGTCTTCTGGCTTGCTTACGGTGTATGTTTGTCCATTTACAAGCCCGCTCAAGTGCAGCGGGGAGCTGTGTCCGCTGACTGTAACATTGGCACCACCACTTGCAGGCACTGCTAGCACCCGATAGCCATCTATGGTAGACGCCCCAGCGGTAGTGGGCGTGAACGTGACAATGCCGGTGGCTGTTACAGTCAAGTTACTGGGTGCCCCTGGCGTCGCCATGTAGTAGGTGAAGGCAGGCCCAACTTGAACATCAGTCGAGGCGCCTGCTGCACTCTTTACCCAAATATGTACCTGCGGCAGGACGCACGAACGCTGACTAGTGTGAGGTGCTACAGCCTGTGAGCATGCGCTGCACCCTGCGCCTGATTGCGGAGATAACGAATATAATAGCTGGTTTCCACTGCCTGCCTTGGCTGCGCTTCCACATTGTCACCAACTTAATCCAGCCAGCTCCCCTTTCCACACCAGCCAGTGGAACGCCAGAGTCCAGGGTGCTTTGCAAGTCAATGGGGCTCACCGTGTATGACACCTGGTCCTGCAGGCCGTGGAGGACCACTGGGGAGGAAGAGCCAGTGCAAGTGACATTCGGCGGGCTCCCAGGAGTGCCTGTCGCTGGTACTGCTGTGACTACGATGTCAATGATAGGGCTGGACCCTGGGTCGGCTGGTAAAGTGAAGCTCACCACCACCGCATTCCCATGCTGGTTGAGAGCGGCACTGCCCACTGGGCCAGGGGGCACAGCAGCTTGGGTGGATGGCGATAGTGAGGTGCCAGGTGTCGGGCTGGAAGTCAGGGGAGCCTCCTGGAACACTCCCAAGACAATTTAGTTTGTGATCTGGCAGCCTGCATCAGCTCCAGCCGCTGAGCACGCTTGCAAGCTTAAGGGCACCACCACCTGGGCCATCAAGTATAATATCAGTGACACCCCTGTTTGTTGACAGTTGCACATAGGTAATGCGCAAGGTGCCCTCACCACAGGCAAGGGAGAGGGAGGGGCTGCAGTCCGGTTGGCCTGGGCCAATTGGTCATAGTACACCTGACCCTGGGCGTCAACAATCCAGATCTGCAGCCAGCACAACCGTGGTCAATTTGCGAGGGTGCCTATGCATTACTATCTTTTACTCCGATGCTAGGATATTACGGGTGGGAGCACTTGGAGGGACACACCTCCCTCACAACATGCCAGCATTCCATGCACCCAAGAATTGGCACCGCCTCTCAACCGCAAGCCGTATCACTGACCTCTACCATGGCTTCTCCACCATGTGCATTGACCGCAAAGCTTTGCACTGAGCCACCATACACCTACACGACATCAAAGGAAGGATGTGCTGGAGCATTACGGCCACTAACTCCGAGCAAGGAAGCTTAACGGTGGGAAACGCACGGCTGACCCAGTGCGTCTTACAATGCCGTCAGATCTTTTCGACATCCGTTGCTTCCCTTGGAACAGGCAGCCCCCACCTGCTGGCAACTTTCCAGGTCCAACGTCTGCTGCATTTGCGGCGGGCATACTTTGATAGTGGTGCAACTCGTGTCAGCGTTCCTGGTCGTATACCACAGGTATCCCTGCAGCCAGCGGGTACAAATTCCGAGTTGGTGTGGCGGTGTTGTGAATGCCAGAAGACAATCTTGGTTGGGACAGAGCCTACAAATTGCCCATGTGAAGGCACGGAAGTTGGTGCCACAGCTACGGCACACACAAGTGGCAGGTGGAGGGCACCTGATCGTCATGCGTGGCCGAGCAGGCGTTCAGGTCCAGCTTTACTTGCCAGCTTCTCGCAGCTGCACAAGCTAGACAAAGCATTGGTGCTGCAACCCGTAGACTGTCAACAACCGTTGCCAGAGAATGGAATGCCTTTGTAATACGGCAACAATATACCGTAACCCCTGCCTCGTTGAGGGTAGGCCCAAGATACTCAAGGACAGGCCAATGTGCATGCCACAAATCAAAATTTAGCACTCGAAAGAAAGAACAAGGAGGAGGACAAGAAGATTTGATAACAACAACATCATGCAAGGACGCCAGCCACACCTGTGTCTACTGTCACCAGTTTGGAGTCGTTGCTCAGCAGTGCAAGGTTGTTGTTTGCGTCCACCCCCGCAACCCCTGCACAGACACTGCAGGTGCTCTTGCAGCAACCAATATGCCAGCTGACCTACTTCTTACAGCTGAGCAGGGTCTGTAAGCGAGTGTTGCATGCTTATTCTCCACGTCCTGATGACAGCATTACAAACCTGATAGATCAGACTCGGCCACTACCCCGTCTGTCCACAAAATTGTTATGGGGTCAAATCGCCTCACTGTCCGATGGTCCGTTAGGAGGGCCCACAAGGCCGCATCATGCACAACTACCCCATCGACCATGCCATCCTGCAGCGCCAACCAGAGGTGCATCCGTTTAGAACTATGGTCGCTATGAGCACAAGGATAGTGCCACTTCTGCAGCATACAATGTGGAAAGCTGCAGCAATGGTCCTTGCACACAACTCAAACTATGCACATCAGGCCCCAGACGCCTGTCACTCCTCACCGGCCTGTCGATAGGGCGGCCCAGCCCATCGTGGTCTTCATCTAAGTCATCATGTAGGCGGCGTCTGCTCCTGTCTGCTTGGGTATGTCCCGTCTGCCCAGCAATCATAACCCAGCTGGAGGAATCATAGTAGAAAACCTCTGCATTGATGCAGATGTTGGCACCTTCAGGGACTTTCTGACTTGGCGCAATGTTGGTCAAGCAAGCCTAAATCGATCAGCAGCGCAGGCACCTCAAGCGCATGGACGGTTGGGCTGTCCTTACCGTTGCAGGCATTCAAAGCATACGCCGTGTTGTCAAAAGCGCCGGCAAACACCTGCATACTCCAAAGACAGAGCAAAACTACCTGACCCCTTGATCGGCACACGATGTCCTGCCCCGAATGTAGTGCGACGCACTGCACTAATAACGCATCGCATATGTGAAATTGTTCTCCAGTGGCAAAGCCAACCACACCTTGACTGCTGCAATATCTGGTGCGAGCTGCCACGAACCAGTGGAGTCCTTGTACCACACGGCATTCCCACAGTAGAAAGTGCCTGTTTGCAGTTGCATTAAACAAAGTGGGTGGATGCACGCTCCTGTCACAGGGAGGTCTGCGAACCAACTTCCCAAACATCGCAATGCCGGTCCGTCCCTTCTTCCCAGGACGATCATGTGGCCGATGCCAGGCAATTACCGCGCAAGTCTTACCAGAGGGACACATTATAGAAGTGCAACTGGCCGCTTCTGTCGAAACTCGCCACAATCCTCCTGAAGACCCGGTGGACACCACTGAGGCTGCAGAAGACAACAATTGGCTGGCTGTAAAACGAGAGTCATGCGGCTGACTGCTATGAGCCGCTAAGAAAGGTAGATGCTGCTTGGACGTCAGTGAGGTGGAGAGCCCGGCATGGAAGCAGAACGGCTCCAGCATGCAATGTGTGGTGGTACTCACAGGCAGGAGTGTTAGGTAGCGCGGTCCATGGCGTCTGGGCAGCAAACAGCGTAGGTGATGCCTGTCCCAGCATCGTTGCAACTGCAGCAGTTGGTTCATCCGTCAGGTGCAGGTAGTGGACGTCTATGCGCCCCCCTTGCCAACTAGCACACAGAAGGAAGCACCCGGCGTCACCGGTTGCTCTCTCCGCGCAAAACACTCACACATGGCGCTGAACGCAATGCCCCCAACGCAGCCTCCTAGGAGCAGGAGCACCGGCAGGTACCACCGCAGCATGGCTGTGGGTTGTTCAATATGCTGCATGGCCGGCGGCAGCGTCTCCACTGCCTTTTCCTTCCTTGCTGGCTCACAAGCCTCAGCAACAAAAGGAAAGCCACTGCTATAGGGCAACCAAGGTTGGCACCGGAAGTCGCTCCGCTCTGATATGGTGGATGACCACGTGATGTTGGGTTGAGCGCGATGTCGGTGTCACCGAGAGTCACTCGTTGTCAAGCACGGGCAGCGGGATGACAGGACTCGCTTGACAGTCCCTGGACTAGGCCAGCAGTCAGACGAGCATACAAGTGATACCTTGTGAAACTGGTCTGGATGGGATACGGCAGATTGCAGAGTCATTGTGGAGCGCATGAGCAGCAGTCCCGCGCCCGCGCCTACCGGGATACAAGTGGTTCACAGACAGCTGTGCTTCTCAGTAAAACGGCAAAATCCTTTTTCCACCTGCAGGTGCTTTGGCCGGGCGGCGTACAAAGGATGCCTCGTGTGCAAAGACAGTCCACCCGCTACCTAGTTGCGGCATGTAGGTATAGTTGAGCAGACAGTAAAGGTTGCAAGGTATCCTCTGCGGGCTTGCCTGAATGATTGTGCCAGTTGGTCACTAGGCTAGCAGTGGAAGCTGTTGTGGGCACTCCGATGTCAATACCCTAGGGCAGTGGAGATCGCCTTGGTTGCCTTGGGCACTGGTGAGTAGCAAGGCATGGCTTTACCCGCAGTACACAGTTACAAGCTGCGGCAGCACCAGGGTTTTTAGCCGCGGTCCCAAACGATGAAGAAGCAGTGCAAGTACTTGGTAAGTTTCAGGAGTGTCCAGCAGCAAATAATCTACCAGGTGACTAGCCATTTCAAGCGATGGTTGACGATAGAAGCCAGCCAAGGACATGCAGCGTTCTATCTCCTATCATCCCCGCTGCCAGCCACCATGACGGTGCCCTGCTCAGCGTCCAGTTTAAAGACCAAAACTGGGCTCCCCAGGGGCGCGCTGCTGCCGTACACAGCGCTGAACTCGGCACTGCCAGGGTAGGTTGTGCGTGGTGGGGCGTACCAATCATCCACCTGCAAGTAAACAAGATTTGCCAACTGAGCGGTACCCGACAGCTAGACTCATGCCCAGTGGGTGAAAATCGAGGACTGCTGGGGGCTAGCCAGCTGCTCAACTGTCCGCACAGAAGGAGGCATCGAGGATAGGAATCCATCCGTACTTTGCGGGCGCTCTTGCTGCTGGTTTCCTGGCTTCCAGGCCGGACTGTAAATGAGGACCAGTCCCTGTCCAGGCACCCACCTCAAGCTCCGCTGCTGCTGTCCGGGGGTCAAAAGTGAGCCTATCTAGCTCCAGCTGTATGGTCCATCGAGAGCTATTGTCCGGTAGGTCAAAGCTGAGCGAAACCCGCGAGTGCAAGTAGAGATCACTGTGTGCTGCCATCAGCGCCTGCAGCACTAAATGATATCAGATGACAAACAGCGTGGAACTGCTGTGTGCCCGGCTGGTGACATTTGCACCGACCATTATTTTCCCGTTAGGGTTTATAGTAGTATATAAATAGTCAGGCAGACTTTCCGTGGCCCAGGGGCCAATACTCTGACACCGTGCCTCACCTGAAATGTATCCTCTGTAACCCAAGGCCCCTCCCCATCCTCTCCCAAACAAACGGTTACTGCCGGGGTGCCCAGGCCTGCAAGTTAATCATCAAACTGTCGTGCCTTGAGGGTCATTGTTCGGCTGGCCGGCTGCGGCGCTCCAGTTAAAACACTCGATCCATGCCAGTAGTCCACATGCAGTGCCACCCAGTTCGACCCACTTGGGTCGAAACAAGGCACAGCCTCTGTCCTACCTTGAACCACTATTTTGGAGCCATTGGCAACTGCCAGCTGTGCCGCAATGGTAGTCAGGCAACCGGTGTGGCTTTGGCGATGCTGGTGGACAAAGTATAGCGCAGCGAAAAAAAGCGCTAGAACCACGGCAACAACGGCCACCAGCAGCAGGATGAAGACTCGCTCAATTGCGATGTGTTGGAGCTTCCCGGCAAGCTGTTGTAACCTGCTACAAATATGGCAAGCTGGTCAACAGTCTTCAGCTCTGATGGCGATGGGTTGCCAAACGCCACAACAGCGCCATGCCTTCATGCAGCCACGCCGGGAAGGCAGGTGCAACTGCCGAGCATCTGCAGGCTTACCTCGGTCGGGGGTCCAGCGGAGTTCCCATCACACCACCGCCAGGCACCTCTGACAGTGGCAGCATATCAGTTGCTGGCTCTTGCGGGGGCCCTGCGGCAGGCTGCGTCGGCAAGTTGTTGGCTGCGACTGCTGTAAGACTGATGGAGTTTGGCCCCCCCGAAGGCCGCTTCCCGTGAGGCCCGATGTTGAAGTCAATGAAGCTCTGGGACTGCGTGACGTTGTAGCTCTGCTGCCGATCAGCGCTGCTGACAGCCGCTGAGCTGCTGCGCGTGTGCCGTGCAGAGAGAGCCTCCATATGTGCGTGAGACGGTCGGGCAGTGTCCCCCAGTAAGCTCTCTGCCTGACCTGCGCCATCGTGCTGCGCCCTCCCCGGGGCTATCGTAGACTGCAAGCAGGGCAGAGAGATGTGTGACCGCTGCGCCCAGGCTCGCTTACCATCACTTAGAACCCCACGCTGTGGCCCTGCTTACCCTCATCTTATCGAACAGGCCTTTGGCTGGCTTGGCGGGCTTGACTGGCAAGGGTGCGGGCCCCTCTTGCTGCGGCACACCAAACTCTACGTCCTCGAACCGTTCTGAGGCCTCATCCTCGCCTTGAGTGTCAGGGACCTCCACTGCTGCAGCTTCCGCAGAATCTGAAGACCGAGTCACCACCATCGGGTCGCGGCTACGGCGGCGTGACGTACCAGTCTACTACCTAAGGCTTTCTAAGCTGAAGCTGACCCAGGTCCGAAGGCCTACATGTCTCACAACTCATCGTCAGTAACGCTTCTCGTGGGCGCTAGCGGGTCCTCCCGGTACAGGAAATTGCTTATTGGAATGGGAGGGTCACTGTGCACTCGATCATGGCGCCCTCTCCATGAAAAGGAAGTGCAAGTGACAGAGCAGGGCAAATAACATGGCAAATAACATGGCAAATCAGGAGCAGCCTGCGTTTGCGAGCTGCGAGGACAAGGAACCGGCTGAAAGAAGTCGAAGGACGCATCCTAACGGTGGAGCACAGCAGTGAAGGATGCTATACCTAGGTTGGACAAAGGCATGCCTTTCTAGGTTACATGCTAGTACTGCAAAACACCCTGGGCACAGACCGGGACAAAACCCCACTAGCCGTGGAGCAGTATTAGCATGGGTGGCAGGTAGTGCAAACAGGGAGTAGAGCTGGGCTGGACTGGACTGGACTGACAGGGCTGGATGCAGAATGAGCCTGAGTCTTGCCTGAGTTCTGAGCCAGTAATTCTCTCCCTCTCCCCAGTATTGTCAAAATTAGTGCTGATGCTAACAACAATGAAACATTGAAGGGTACCGAGCTGGTTAACCCAAGGGGGAGGGAGAGGAGGAGGGACCTCCCTCGCAGGTGACAAAGTCCCCTTGTAGCGAAGGGGGGGTGCGCACGCTTGCTTCAGGGCGGTCCTCTGCATTACACTTCATATTGACCAAGCAATACCCAGCTTCAAAAAGCATGTACCCTTCTTCCTGCCCAGCTGCCTTCAGGACCTGGAGGCTGGACAGGGCTTCAATTCTTTTGGCATTGCGTCTCACAAGTCGCTCACTGTACGTCCTTTATCAACAGCAAAGTTATTTCATGTGCAAGTCATCGCCAATACCATAACTGCATATGAGCAAGAAGATATACAAGAACAAAGCTAGCAGTCCAAACCTACAGCCAAATATCGACCTGCAAAGGAAACCATCGCCTAGGCTCTTGCCCCGCCCCTAAGCTAGCTAGCCATGCCAAGGCCGACGTAGGACCATGTGCAGTCCAGCATGCTTGCACATGTCCTGGAGGTTAAACCGCTGACCCCTGGACCCTAGCTTGGCAAGGAGGGATCGCTGGGGCATGCCCCCGCACCCCGCCTGAGTACCACCTTGCCCGTCTGCCTTATACAGGCATCCACCACATCGGCAGCCTCCCTTCCGCCCTGGCGAAACAGCGCCTCTGTGGCCTGCAAAGCACAGCCCAGCGCAGCCACTGACGCATGCCCACTGGTAGTACACTAAATGAAGCACAAGCAAGGGCTGGAGCAGCCGAGGGGACACAGCCGGCAGCTTACCGTCCAGAATCCAGGCTGGCAAAAGCAGCTGGCAAAGGGCCAGGAGGAGGTAGGGGCAAACTGGGTGGTCAGCAGGGCGCAGCAGCCCTCACTGGGGCCGTGGGTCTTGCACTCTTCCAGGAACTGCAGCAGGTGGAGGCACCAGCATGCTCAGAGGCATGAAGCTGAAGACAGCGGAGTGGTCCGGAGGCATCCTTGCTGAGTGGTCCCAGGCCGCCCACACTTGTAGGCAGTTGAGCAGGGGGGAAGGCAGCCTTGGGATGTGGGGCATGACAGGCGGTGCGGCCTGCGAGGCGCAGCAGCCCTCACTGGCACCACTGTGGGTGTTGGCACTCCCCAAAGCGGAGAGCGCATTAAGGCGCTGCAACGGAGCGCTTGGAAAAAGAGAATTCATGGGCGAGATGAGATACAAGGCGGCACATGCTGCTCACAGCGAACCATCAGGGGGATAGGCACCCCGGGCCACCCTGCAGTTGTGCCGAAAGGGCTGGCAGTACTGCCTAGGCGACACAACAGCAGTCACTCACGGTGGACCGCTAAACTTTTAGCGGAGAGCAGGTTCCCCCTCTTATGCTGATGGTGCCTGGCATGTGGTTCTGGCGCAGCGCAAGACATGCTGCTCCGTGCCAGGTGCGGGCTGAGGAGTGTCCGAGCAGCATACTCATAGACAAGGGTTCAGACCATAAAGAAACAAACTCCCCTCGCCTAAGATTGCCACCCACCGCAGCAGCTAGAGTCATCGAGCAGGAGCCTTCCGGGTTGAAGGAGGGTGGTATGTCCCCCGGAGAGCGAATGGCAGGGAGGGTGTAACTGGCAGTGTCAGCCCTCAGAGGGCTGCCGCAATCCCCTGCAGTACACCAAATGCAAGCACACCATGGCTGCTCCTTTCGGCAGGGCTAAAACCTTGGTCACACAAATCCCAATCAATGAAAGTGCACCACGCAAATCGCAAGCATCGCTCACTATCACATGCCACACCCTTGGCACCAGGTTGCGCACTCCTGGGGCAACATTGCTGCCGTAACACAACCATCTGTAGCTGGTCAGGGCAAACACACCAAGCGCTGTCGCCTGCCCCACCTTTGCTATGGGCGTCAGCCAGGGTTGGCTGCCCGTCGTAATCCCAGGTATCTGAGCACCGGGCGCCGCCACGGTTCTTCTCGAGGTCCAGGAACCTGCACCGCACCAAGTTTGGACACCTCTGTGCGGCCCTACGCACCGTGTAGGTGCACCCTATGCTGCCTAACGTTTTAACAAGTGGGATTGTTTGCGAGGGGCCAACTCTCCAGTGTTGCTTGCAGGTATATGCTATGAGGGTCCGATGATGAAAAGTCATGGGACGAAACTTCCTAGTGTCCAAAGCTTGCTGTTTCGAGGTATGTTAAGTTGCATTGTCACCCCACCCTACAGGTACAGGCTTTCTTTACTCTATGCCAACGTCTGCAGCGGGGACCGGTCAAAGCAACCAACAATGTGTTCCAATTGGCATGCAGATCCGTGACAACAGGGGGACTAACGCTTGCCTGAAGGTGCCCTGCGGCTCTAGCTCCAGGATGAAGAAGTTCTGTTCATCGTAGCGCACCGCTGGGAGCGTGATGTGAGGGAAGGGGTACAGGTCCCCCCAGTCAAACCCCTGCATGAGGTGAGGTAAGCCTCAGGCCCCGCCAGAAGTTGGTGCCTCACAAGGGCCAGTTGGCCAGGCTTTGCACCTGGACGCCCAGTAAGACAGCCGGACGCTTAGGGAGTATGATGGCAACTAGTCTGTGTAGCTCGCCCCGGCTGCCAGCTATGTTTTCCACATCCCCCGGGTAGGACAAAGACTGTCAACTGCTTCAATGTCTGGCACGCACGGAAGCCATCCCAATGCCTCACAACCCCTTCACTACCATGGGCACAGCGCCACGTATGCAAGGCCAAGGGCTGCACACACCCCTCCTTGCCTTGTGAAAGTGGCCGCTGATGACGCCCTTGACGTTGCTGTGGGCTGCCAGCACCTCCACCAGGCTAGTGTCGCCCTCCCTGACCGAGGTGGGCAGCGGGAAGTGCAGTCCCACCAGGGTAGGCTTGCCCTCACCCAGCTGCCTGCCCAGCCAGGCCAGCTGCTCAGCACCGTAGGAGGACAGCCTGCAAGCGGGGCAGGGTAGTCGTGGCTCTGGGAGTACATTGGGGCAGATATAGTCAAAAGGTATCACAGCTGCGTGCCGTCCATGGTCAGCAGTTAGGCTATCATGGGTCATCAAGCCGACCGCTGGTCCATGGTTGGCAATGAACTTGGGGTGCAACCACGGGGGCGGGG